>PKRV01000040.1:4689232-4768173 GCA_003709505.1 Hyphantria cunea
GTGGTGAGCCGCATACGGCGCCTCGGCCTAGAGGTGGCCCTCAACAAGTCGGAGGCCATAGCTTTTCATGGCCCCCGACGGGCGCCGCCACCGGGTTCGCACAGTTGTTGGGCGCGGCTGGGGCGCTATCAACGCTGCTTCCCAATGGGTTGGACCCAAACGCCGCCTGCAGGCGGTTGCATGAGGGGATCGTGCGGGGATCGTGTGATGGTCCTGTATGGGGTCCCGATTTGACCGGCCGTCAGGCCGATTCAATCACCGTTCTGCGGAAGCCGCAGAGGGTGATGGCCGTCAGAGTCATTAGGGGTTATCGCACGATCTCCTATGAGGCGGCTTGCGTGCTGGCCGGATCTCCGCCCTGGGACCTGGAGGCAAAAGTCCTCGCGTCGTTACATTGGTGGCGTGAGGACGCGCGGGCCCGCGGTGAAGGACTGACGCAGCGAGTTATCGAGCTGCGTCGGTCACAGCTACGCGAGGTCCTGGTGGCGGAATGGCGGGACAGGCTTTCAAGCCCTTCCGCCGGCCTAGTCACTGTCGAGGCCATTCGGCCAGTGCTCGACCTGTGGCTCGGGAGAAGGCACGGCTCCCTCTCGTTCCGTCTGACGCAGATCCTCTCGGGGCATGGCTGCTTCGGGAGGTTCCTGTGTCGCATAGGCAGGGAGCCGGACGCTCGGTGTCACCACTGCGTCGACTGTCGGGAGGATACGGCGTGGCATACGCTGGCAGAGTGTGCCGCTTGGGAGGGGCCGCGCCGTGCGCTCATCTCTGTAGTAGGCAGTGACCTCTCGCTGCCGGCCGTAGTTCGTTCTATGGTCGACGGCGAGGAGTCCTGGGACGCGGTGGTGTCCTTCTGCGAAACCGTCATCTCGCAGAAGGAGGCTGTGGAAAGGGAGAGGGAGATCCTGACCTCTCTCTCAGTCCGCAGAAGGCGCACCGGGCGTCGGAGGAGGGCATACGCTGACCTCCACCGGCCTCCCTAACTGGGTCCAGGGGCGGTGGACTTGGGGATGTCCGTCGCCCCCAACCAACCGGACCCGAGGTGGCGGCGCTTAGTGTTCCTGTGCGCCCCTCTTTGAAGTCTCGAGGGGAGTCAAACACCTCACTCCTCTCGCTGACGAGATGTGGTCCGCAGCAGCGGGCCGGCACGGCACCGGTGATTGACTTCGATTCACTTGCCACGTGCTAAAGCATTAATTAACTAAAATCAAAACTCTACTAATTACCCGATTGCGAAAAATGGAGGATTATGTTTTTCGAGTGTACGTATGTGTGCGTGTATGTATGTGTATATATTTCTTTGGCATGCCCTAGAGCCCAAACGGGTTGTCGTATTTTTATGGGATTAGTGTCAATATATTCATCTTAGTCATGAGAATAACACTGGGTACAGCAAAACTAAAAAAAAAAACAAAATCAAAATAATGAAACGCGGTCGGGTTTTTTAAAATAACTTGTTTTAATACCATTGCAAATACGTTATACTTTTGATATGCCGAAATAAGTAAATAATACATTACCTCTACGGCAAATCTCTCTCGAGTTAAACTACTTCGAGGAGTAAGTATTGTGTCTCCGGGAGCTATAGGTGCCTGTAAAAAGCATTTTTTTTCTATAGAACTTATATATTTTTTTATACTAAACTAGCTTTATGTAGGTTATGGAGGTACAGAATCCTTCCTCAAGAATCAAAGTACCTTCATATCTAATTTTAATTGAAATCAGAGCAACGTTTTAACCGTGAAAGCATAATAGACAGACAAAGTTACCAATAGTTCGAATTTATAAGATTGTTTCTTTTGGTACCATATTTGTTAAGTTCTTCAACTGTAACAATTGACGTATAATATTTTCCAGATTATATTCTAGCATTTTTATGCATATTATGTATGTATTTACAAAAAAAAAGTAAAATATATTATGTATTTATATCAGTTGTCTAGTACCCATAAGTAATACAATCTCTGCTAAGTTTGGGACTAGATGGCGTTGTGTGTTAAATGTCCAAATGTGTATTTATTGACTGAAAAATATTTTTAGCGTTATGGTAACCAAACACATATGTATCTTGATTTAGAAATATTACTAAATAGTTGTTTCCACGTTATCGGACTTGTTGATGCTTTGTTTTAAATGCATGTATTGGTAATATAATATGTAGTATTTTGTTCTAGTAAGTTCTTGTTCTGCTTAGTTGATGCATAGAAAGCGATACGTTACGTGTCCCCGGATGATATGTGTTATTAAATTATCAGGTCATTGTTATCTGTACTTAGTATATCTTACCTTTCATGGCAAATTCTTGTTATAGATACGACCTATTCAACGTGTTAATAAAGATAATCACGAATGACATTAATAACTTTAATAATACCATAACAAACTGACTTGGTAACTTTCAGCAAAATAGCATTAAACAAGTAAAAATATTAAAAACCCGACTGCGTCAATATCTGACATCTTTGTTAAATTCAGGATTTAAAAAAAAAAAATATTTTCTTAATTTTTATGTACCCAGTGTCACTCTCGAGACTAAGACGAATCTATTGACACAATTCATATAAAAAAGGGTGCCAAAGAAATAAACATACATACATTCGAAAAACATAACCCTCCTTCTTTCGTAGTCGGGAAGGGGTTATAAATAAATGAAAATGATTTGGAATATTAAAGAGAAGTGTGAGCAGCTACCTGCATTAGATATATAAGAACTTTGATAGAATCTTAAATGATATAGCCGCTTATAAAAAGAGCAATTCATGAAAATTTTTGTATTGTATTTACTCCGTTTGGAAGTTTGTAATTAATGAGAAGGTCTACTTTATTAATGCGTAATTATCTAAAAGTATGTTGTTAACATAGTGCTTAGTAGTGTGTGTAATAGTTGTAGGCAATGGTATTATGTTGTAGGTATGTGTACGGGCACTTGTTTCTAGTTATAGTGATATATAAACCTTACTATAGTTGTGTAACATGATTAATAAATCGTTGGTGTCAAAATATTTCATACAGGGACATGCAAATCAGAGCAAATAAATACGTAGACATCTTGTATGTTTCATTGTCAAATATGATGTACATTATAGATTTAAAAAACTGACCGATAAAAACCGATCGTCGTCTTTCATATAGGAGAGGTCGGATAATATTACTTCAAGGTCTGTTGACGGGCTGACCTCGGCGTATCGGTCGCGGAGGACAGACGGTCGCAAATATTTGCGCGCGTGAGAGGCACGAGAGGCAAGCGCGGGGAGTGCGGAGAGGGACGGGAGCCAGGTGACCTTGCCCGCACGTCTGCCGCACGACCTTGATCTTGAGACGACCGCGGCAGCGCGCCCGCCCTCGCCCGCGAACTAACGATACTTCAACGACACCTATGCCTCCGGTTGCTAACTGTAACGTCATCACATACAGCCAATGCTTCATAAGTGATCGAACATGTGCCCGGTGAAATATCTTATGGAAGTTACGTCAAACTCAGACAAGTTTTCCTAAGTTACGATGCAAGAGTTCGTGGACGTGATTTAAGCTTAATCAGATAACTTAATTAAATAAAAAAATTGTCTTAAAATTACAGAACCTTTCTTTATGTGAGAAGTTGTTGTTTGAGATATTTTTATGTTGATGTAAGTCCAACAGAGTATTTTCTTTAACCCTCGTATCACAAGACCAAGTGCGTTTAGAACTTACAATCTTCTTTTATAGAATAGGGCGCAAACCAGCAGACATATTGCCTGGGTGAAGGCGGACCTCTCCCTCCAAGTCTGACATCTTAGACATACATAATCAAAATCCCATTAACACACCTATTTAATTCTAGTTGTAATTTTTCCTTATACACCTGGATGTCATCAAAAAATGTTTCTATTAGTCCATTGTTTTTAATTCTCGTTGTTATTCCCGACGAACTCCGAACCTATTTAAGCGATTTTCACGTTTTTTTAATGTGTTTTGCTGGCATGACTAAGATAAGATAGCTAACATCCGGTTTAAATTAATAGAAACCGAATACGAGAAAAGAAACGCAGACGTAGTTGCGCGGGTCAGCAAGTACTACTATAAATAAAAGGTTCTAATATCATTGGTCATGTAAAACTTTAACACGCTGCATTGTCCACTTTCACAATGAGGATAGAGACCTTCGCACTTAGATTTTACTCATGCTTTCCATTAGGCTGAATACATTCATTTTGGAAGCTATATATATTAAAAACTATTTTCAAATTCGGAGAAGAGTCGATCAATGTGGGTAAACGGTTAATTTACTATGTGGCATATGTAGTTGCCACCATATGTTCCACAATACTAGGGTTTCCTAGTCGATGTATGTCGAAAACTAACTGACGAAAACAACTCGGAATATCAGTGCTAAACAGCGGAATCAGTGCTAGCCCGGTCAAACTAACCCAAAATATAGGCGCACCCTTGTTTTAATTCCCTACAAGCTGAAAATTTACAGGCACGTAAGTGATACCACTCTAATGAAATCCTGAAAATTCCTCAGTGATTTTTATTATATATTTTTTGTGGTCAAATGGTTAGTTTTACAATGAAAATAACTTCGTCAAAATTGTAGATCAGGTAATTATATACCTAAACAGCTGGAGCTGTCTTCTTTTGCGTGTGAACTGAACGACAAGAGCGATATTTCGTTATAAAAAAATTTGGCAGTCATAATGATTGCCGATAGAAGTGAAAACTTTTAACTTGACGGTGTCGGTGACGCGGTGTGCGGTGACGCGAAGTCATAAGATTTTTCCCTACCAAAAAGTGCTCAACACGGCCTAGGAAGTATTGTGACGTCAGTATGTCTTTGACGGTGACGGTGACGCGACGACGCGAACTCATAAGACTTTTCCCTACCAAAAAGTGCTCAACACGGCCTAAGAAGTATTGTGACGTCAGTATGTCTTTGACGGTGACGGTGACGCGACGACGCGAACTCATAAGACTTTTCCCTACCAAAAAGTGCTCAACACGGCCTAGGAAGTATTGTGACGTCAGTATGTCTTTGACGGTGACGGTGACGCGACGACGTCAACTCATAAGACTTTTCCCTACCAAAAAGTGCTCAACACGGCCTAAGAAGTATTGTGACGTCAGTATGTCTTTGACGGTGACGGTGACGCGACGACGTCAACTCATAAGATTTCCCCCGTGCCAAAAATATTTATTTATTTTCGAAGGCAGTTCAAATATGATCAAGACAAATGTTCTGACACGTATATTTACTATAGAAAAAATGACAAAAATTTACAGTTTTTCGAGGTACTTCCCCTGAAAAACTGAGGTTTTGACTGCCTCGGTGGCGCAGTGGTGGCAGCGTAAGCTACTGCTATGATTGAGGTCGCGGGTTCGATTCCTGGCTCGGACCAAATGTTTGACTGATCTGCAAATATTTGTTTCGGAGTTTGGATGTTTTCTATGTATAATGTGTGGGTATTTACAAAAAAAGTATTTATGTATTTATATCAGTTGTTTAGTACCCATAATACAAGCTCTGCTTAGTTTGGGACTAGATGGCGTTGTGTATTAATTGTCCAACATTTTTATTTATTTATTTTTATTTATTTTGTCCACCTTCCCGGAAGCTTTTTGACGCCGGTGTCGAAGAATTCCTGGGGTAACTTGGACAACCATGTGCGCTCGCCGGTTGTCCAAGTTACACGCGCAGCCGGTGTTAAATTTTTGACTTCCGAGGGCTTCTTTCAGTGATCCAAACATGTGGTAGTCGCAGGATGATAAATCCGGATTGTAGGTGTTGTGTTCCAAAACCTCCCACCCCCAATTCCGATTTAGTATCGAGCAGGAGACGCGAGGTATGAGGCCATGAATTTTTGCCGTAATTTTGCGATATTGAAAGTATTTGTGGATGATAGACGCCACATCACCAAAACTGATGCCAAGCTCAGTTTAATCTTGAATGCTTTGGCCCACTTAAACATAACTTTACTTAGGCACTCACTACCGAACTGAATTCTTAACCGCAGAAAAAAATCCGTGTTTTATATCCGCAACGGCGGTAGCATTTGCGTGAAAAGTGCGCTCCCGACGAAAACTATGACACACTGTTCGTAAGGGCCACACATATCATATATCACATATAGCACACATATCACGCATATCACATATTCAAGCCACGACCCTAAAAAAAAACATGCGTGCCATACACAGCATTTGTCTCTATCATATTTGAACCCCCATAGTATATTTCGGACTTCTGACACACAGGGCCATCTATGTTCTAACTAAGCAGAGCTTGTACAATATAGAGTAAGCTAAATAGACTGATAGAATACTTATATACTTTTATTGTAAATACATACATATCATACATAAAAAAACACTCATACAAATATTTGCAGTTCATACAAACATTGATTCCATCCCGGGAATCGAACCGGAGAACTCATGTCATGCACGGCGGTCGCGTACACTACCACTGCGCCTACGAGGCAGTAAAGTTTTATCAGATATCCAAGTACAATAAATATTAGATTGTAGAGTCGGTTAGACTAGTAGGTAGGTATGCACCTTGGCAGAGAAGTCAACAGCGGTTGTCAATGACCGGTCAATGCAAACATTTGCATAAAATATAACCAAGTCTGTTTATCTGTCTTTTACCCATCCATAATGTAAGCTACACTTAGAACATGTCTCCGCAGTGCTAAGCAACAAGTTCACACAATATTCTTTTAAAATTTAAATGTATTTATTACTCAATAAAGCATATACTTATTTGTTTAATCAAAGTTGGCCTTGCGGGTTGACCTTGAACGTTGACTTGTCGAAGTCGGGTACACTAAATATGTTTTAATGTGAACTAATGAATGAGTTACTAAGTAAAAATATGTAGATACTTTTTAACTCGGTGGTAGATATTGATACTTTATTTATTTGGCTTATCATGACCTTTATTTCTCCAACAGTATATAAAACATTTCTCTCAAACTTCAAAATCTAATATATGTTGGAATGAAGGTATCCGAATAATAAAGTAGTAGATTTATTTCAAATTAACTATATTTGTGGTTCATATTTTTCGTTTTTAGGTAAATAATTACGATGATCCCTTTATAGAAATTAAGTTCGTCGCCTTCAGCGATTTTACAACAGATTTCGGTTACAGGCGAAATGTATACTTAAAATTATCTATGATATAAACAATGAAATATTTAAGCCACCGGAAGCTTTCATACAAATCAGTTGATATAAATATAGCAGACTGATTTTCATTATAGCATATGGCAGAAGCTGTTAGTCATTTTATTTTCGTACACTCAATAAACCCAACATTTTATAGGAACATTGATTGGGACCAAACAAATCCTTTATTCAAATAGCTTGATAATTAATCTTGCTGAATTAGGACAATATATGCCTCTATGCTGGATTGATATACATTACTATAAGAAGTTGAATTAAATAGAGGAAGAATTGCGCATACTACGGTTTTTTTATAAAAAAATTCAATGCCAAAGATTTTCTACACAAACTATAACACAAATAGTAAACTTGTCGAGTTATCCCACACAGCGTGTACTTTATTTGTCAACAAGTCAACTAAGTTTAACGAAAAATACAAAGAATGATACACTTTGAAAAAGTTATTTAGCAAAATTGATTATAGAAAATATTGAAGTAAGTTTTATCAAAAAGCTTTTATTTCAAGTTCCTAGGCCTTTTCAGGCTCCTTAGAAACGTTACATTAATGACCCTAGTCGCGGTTATAAAATCAACTCCATATACTTACCTCGTTGTACACAATGTCTGTACTTAATGTGCTACTGATCAATAAGAAAATTCTTCTGAAATACCAAGTCAACATAGCCAGTTGATATATTGAGTTTTCAAGCTCTCGGACTCCTACTGGGTCTTATTGTTTGCAACACCTCTTAAGTTTGAGGTTACGATAATCTGCTGTGGATCTCATTTTATCACAAGAACTGGAACAAACTTTCTCCTACTTGTTTAACATCACTAAACTGTTGAACATGAGACCAATGACCTTGTTATGACTAACTTGGTTGTGGAAGGAACTAGCTGCTAACATGAGTAGAGGAAAGCTCTCTATCGAGGCTAAGAAAATTATGAACGAAGCCGCCGTAAAGACCTCGACGCCAAAAGGAGACTTGGAAAAACTCTCTCTAAACTTCACTGAAAGCTTTACTGTACTTTGCTGGGAGGAGATCACGTTGAAATTTTTGAATGGTTTATTTTAAATAGTTTCATGTATAGTTACGTGAATTTACGAAGAAATACTTGAAAATTGTAAGCAACTAAAACTGTAATACCTATAACCTAAAAAACTACCAGCACGGCTAGTAGTCATGACAAACACGAGTTACGAATCAGAATTGCAAGATTGTTTTCGCGCGCAAATTGAAACTGTCAGCTTGAAACAAAATTTTCGCACTTTAATTAAACGTATTATTTTTAATCTTTGAAATGAGAGAAACTGTTAAACTATATAGTATGTCTTCTTCTTCTTCTTTTGATGAGATGGTAACTAATCGGATCAGCTATTTTTGCCAATGTCAAATATTTAAAGTCTTTAAATCATTAGTCTGTCGAAATTAATGATAAAAATATAAAAAATATGGATGAGATGAAATGGGACCCTCTTACGAGAGAACAAAAAAACATCTATATAGTATGTCATCGATTCTACTAGGATTGCCGAACAACACATTTACGCTGAGTGAAGATACCTAAAAATTATAGTAAAAGGGAACCGCTTTTAATGTACATGTGTTTCTAACACTTTATAATTCTTCCGTTACTATGTAAATACATTTAAAACATGATATTAGGTAAGTTAAGTCATGAAACGCGTAACGTTTTATTTGTAATCACAAGGTCAGGAATGACTTTAAATTAACTTTTTTAATATTTAGTACATTAAACTAAGCCAATAAAATCGGTTGAGACAAATTTATTTATTCTTAAATAGTTTTTTTGTATACTTTCACTGTTAAATGTCTAACTTTTTAAATTATTATAAATTTAAGCTCAAATATCAGAACAAATCAAAACAAATTGAAATCAATAATGCAAAAATCAAATCATGATCGAATCACGTGTTAATTAATTTTCCAAAGAACGCAATCCAACTTCAGTTTGAAGTCATTATTTTCTTTACTCTACATTCCGTTTAGTTAAAGCGTAGTTAAGGTAACTGGAGAGGCGGTGCAACGTAGAAAATGGTCAACTACACGTGCACGCTGCAACCTTGCGATAAGCTGCATCCGCTGATAAGCGAGCACGTCACCGCTGCGCTCGCACATTTCTACAACCGCGCCCCGCGCCCGCGCCACCCAGCGCCCCGTACGCTTCGCAGGCGCATGTAGCAAGGTCGCGCGTGCACCCTGCACTGCTATAAACTTTACACGTGTCTTTAACACTTTTCTATACAATATTCCATCGTAACTTGACACGCGTAAATACAGATCTTACACATAATTACTACCATACATCTGCGCTTTAGTCATAATTATAAATGACTTTTTATTCATTCCGTAATGAGGCGTTAGTAAGAAACGATACGAATGTATATTATAAACGTATATTATTTATTGTATAGGCACTAGATGACCCGGTGAACTTCGTATCACCTACCTGTATATATTTGTAAAAATATGGAGACATGTATCTCAATGCACCGTTAAATATTTTACAACCAAGTGACATTGTTATTTCCAGAAAGACAAAAGACATATTTTTTTTTTACAGTTAGAATTAGTTTATACTGAAATATCAAATTGTCGTTTTAGTATTTTCCGTTACTTACTACGCATGTTTCTCGCCGTTTAAACCTTCCCTGAACTTTCATAAAATAATTGAAGATCAAAATTAACTAAATAAAGCCAACCATTTACTCGAGTTTTAACGAGACAAAGGAATAGTAACTAATTTTTATATATAGTTATTATTTACCAATAAATTTATTGACTGAGTTCAGTTGTTCTGAAAATTATTGTTAATTGCAATTGTATCAGGCAGTTGCAATTGAAAACCAAACAGTTTGATAGATGCAAGTGCAAAATCTAAGGCGTCATCATAAGTTGTTCAGAGAAGTGAAAGAGTGCAGGAACATTACAATAGGCCGCCATAGTGATATATAATTTTAAATAGTTCATATAATCGCAGAAATTCTTATTAACATTGTACATACGAGCTTGTAATCACTGGAAAAGCAGAAGAAAATCTCTCTCCATATAGCCAAATAGTAATTGCATTTTACTAAACATTCTCATCTGCGTCCGATCCAGATTCTCTGTGCGAAACATCTGGACTAGACTGGATCTAGACATTGTCTCATTGGCAAACAGCCGGAAGCAACTAATTATAGTTCACAGAACTAAATGTGAGTAATATACATATGTTCGAGTATGACACATGCTTCATTGTCATACTCGAACACATGTTCATAATAATCTATTAATTTTTGAAATAACCATAATATCTCAAGAAAAAAGAAGAAAGATACAAGAGAAAAGACTATGTACCTTCGGTCATTCTGCGCTTGTCTAAAATATGCAACTATGAAAAGGTAGACCAAACGAAAATGGGAACTTTTTAAATTACTGAGAGATTAGCAATTAGGAGCACATGTAAAAAAAATCATCATCAAAAGCCTATGGCAGTCTACTGCTGGACATAGGCTTCTCCTATTGCACACCACTCTGCATACAGCTCCTGCCATAGGCAGGCTTAGCTCGTAATTTAGGGCTGTGCTAGCCAATGTGCTGTCGGAGCCATTCTGCCGAACTTCGAAGCTTGCATACGGAGGACCCACTCTGTGACCCTTACCGACTGACTCTAATCATCACTGAGCACGGTTGTTTCGTTGAGTATCTGAGTAAAATAGGACGGGAGGCTACAGCATAATGCCACCACTGCGGGTCAGAACAGGAATCCATCAAACATGCACTGGAGGACTGCCTTGCGTGGAAGGTGTTCGAACAGATCGGATGAAACCAGTCACCGCCAGTATTTATCGCGGGAATCGTGACGGGAGCCCGCAGAGCGTTATCGGGAAAGTTCCGATCCCGCTCGAAGGAGGCGGCGAAGGGGATGCGGTGGAGGTCGTTAGCCCCCCAATCGTCGCCTAAGGGTCGCTGCTGCGACCACATCTTAGGGAAATGTGAACGCTGCAAACGACCCGGGTCAGGTGACGCCCTTGTGCGGCCGGAGGGTGTCGTCTAAGGCAGTTCGGTGTCCCGCCACTGTGTAGAACGGAGTGAGGTGTGACAGAGTCCTGCCCCAAGGGTGACTCTGATCACCCCGGGATGTGCAACAGATGTGGGCGGGCACGAGGATCCCGACTTCCGAGGTAGGCTGCCGCGGGATACCGAAAGAGGGTAGACCGTACCTCCTGGAGTCCCACATACGCCATTCGCCTCCCCACAGAAGCTATATTGCGAAAAGCATTTACACGAGGGAATTGGAGACGTTTTGTTTTGTGAGTTTATTGGTGTATGTATAAATAGTAATATTTCTTGGTATTTTTTGTTTTTATTTGTATTACTTTATATTTTATTTATTTTTCATTTACTTCATTATAATGGTAATACTGTTCGTTAGCACTAAAAAAACACACACACGAGTTCGTTGTAACGAAGATTTACTTTGTGTTACTAAGCCTATATATGGGTACAACTAAAGTTGTAAGAGCCGTTGTGTGAAGGAAAATCCCTTCTACTACTTAAATAGCTATAGAATTAGCTGTGACACAAGTTATATAAATAACACATTCATTTAAACGGGAAAACCACATTTACCATATAAAATAAATACTTTTTCTGTATTTATATAGTGCAAGATCATATTTCAGAAAATTGATTAATATGTCATACGAATATATGCCATGCCAATAATAATGCCCCTATTTTATTAACTTTAATTAAAGAACTCCTTTGTTAGTAGAGCTCTCACAACTATTTAATTCCGTCATTCACAGTGACACTACACTGGAGGCATGGAGCAGGAGCGTGGTAGTTCTATTTCTCAAGAAAGGAAATAAAAGCCTACTGAAGAACTACCACCTAATATCATTGCTGAGCCATGTGTACAAGTTTTTTCCGAGGGTCATTACGAATTGTCGCCCAAAAATTCGACGACTTCCAACCCGTGGAGCAGGCTGCCTTTCAAAAGGGTTTCAGCACTGAGTACCACATACACACATTAAGGCAAATCATTTAGATGACAGAGAAATACAACTAGCCTCTTTGCCTATAGAAACTCGACTACGAAAAACTCTTCGATACCATCGAAACCTGAGCTGTCCTGGAATTCATGCAAAGATGCCACGTCGACTGCAGATATGTCCAAGTACTGCGATGTCTGTACGAAGCCGCATCGATAACCGTCCAAGTACAAAAACAGACACAAGACCAATCCCATTGCATCGTGGAGTTAGACAGGGAGAAATCATTTCTACGAAATTGTTTACCAATGCAACAAAAAATGCGGTGGTCGCTGGAGCCGACGATTGCTAGAGTGGACACCGCGATTAGGCAAACGTAGTGTAGGAGGGTCCTGCGGCACAATGGACTGACGACTTAAAGAAAATAACTGGCAGCGGATAGATGCGGGCTGCCTAAGACCAGGATGTTTGGCACTCTTTGGGGCAGCAGTGGACGGCAGTAGGCTGAAGTGATGTTATTAATCACGTTGAAATGTATAAAGGGTCTGTTTGTAGGTAAATAACACTAAGCCTAGGAAAAAGAATATTTTCTCAGTATCAGTTGAATATAAAAAGAATATAAATAACTTTTACTGACGCAATTGTTTGACGTACGTTATATAATATTACATATACATATAATATTACAAATACATAAATACGTAAAAATAATACCTGGTTTTTGTTACACCTAACAAATTACAAAAGACTTTTGCATTTCCTTATATGCACTTTTTCAATGATGACATTTACTCTCAAAAGCCGTTGTCGTTAAAAATATTCTTTAATTCACAAAGGACTTATGTTGATTCAATAAACTAAAGAACGATTCTCAAAGATTTAACAAGAACAATAGCCGCGAAAAGCGAAATGAGTAAAAAAGCAATCCCTACCTAAATATTACTGAATATATTCTAAGCAAAATAATTTACTGTCTGGCACAGTTCTAATCAATTTTAGCGTTCTATTTCTACACAACAATCATACTTGAAACCGTCCAAAACTTTCGATTTAATTATAGTTTTTCAATGTCTGCTCAATAACATAAATTAAACTCACAAAGAAAATATTTACATATGTACTATCAAAGTGCAAGTTCTCTGTTCTATTTGAGCATAACATTTATAATTACACATGAGTAGTTGTTTTGAAGGAGTTTACCCTAAGTTAAGATCACTTATAAAGGTCGTGGCAGGTAGGTCGACGTGTCAATTGATGTTTTGTTATGTTGAATGTGACCGGTGCGTCTCTGCCGGATGAGGGGTGACATTGTGTGACCGCAAAGTTTTTATACAACTATTTGATGATACAGTGACGTGAAACGTCTGTTACTACAAGGTCAATATTGAACGTATTCAGTACTGTATTTTTATTTTTATGAACGAGCATAACCGCCACTTTACACGGCCACCGAATGAAATGAAAACATGTAATGATTTTTTAAAATATCGTACCTGCTTCATGTTTCGCTAAACTGTTCTTTAAAATGTTCGCTATGAATTGCCTAGTATCATTGCATTTAGACAAGATATTATTTTAAAAGTTAAATGTTATATTTATTTAGTTTTTTTTTTTACATCCAGAAAAAGTAAATATTTATTTATATCAGTAGATGGAGTTGTGTATTAGATGGCCAAAAAAAGTGCTACTGAAACAAATAAAGCCGATATATTTACAATATTCGTTTTTTTTAAAAGAATTTGAGTCCAAAAAAGGGAAACAAGTTCGTTCATTTTCAGGGTATCGTATTCAAATTGACCTAGATGTTTGCGAGCATTCCTCGCGATTTGAATTATATTTGAACTTCATACTACTTCAATAAAAATAAATTCTTGGAACAATGTAAATATATTAAGATTCCCTCTATACGTTTTAGTGTTTAAATATAACTTTTATATTTTAATTCTGACTCTCCGTGTATATTTCGGATCTTGAAATACAAATCACCAACTCTTTGTAGTCGATGTCGCTCTTTCACGAAGGAACAAATACAAGTAGGTAGATTTTGTACTCATGTGAACTGTGAGAAAAAATGTCACAAGAGAAAAATGTCTTCGATTAGAAATTTAAAATTAGATTGAACGATTCGAAAAAAAGAAACATTTGAACACATCTGAACATTACATCTCAAGTCACTTTCTCTACTTTTCGATAATTTATGGTACTTTTTACATCTATTTTCCCTTTATAAAATATAATAATAAATAATCAATAACTAAACACAAAAAACCGACTGCCTCGGTAGTCTAGCGGTTGGCGTATGTGACTGCTAATCATGAGGTCTCGGGTTATTGAGTTTTTCTGATTATAGAAATGCTTAATAACAGGTCGGAATTTGGAAGTTAGGGTTTTAGACCCTGTCTATCTCGGATAGCACGAAAAGCCGTCGGTCTTGCGCCGGTCGTGTCGGATAACATATATATCGGATTGTGAGAGTGAGGGAACCGAGAGTGGACCTGCGTTTGCACACACACTTGAGCACCATAATATATCTTGCGTAGTTGGCTGGACTCTGTTGAGACTGACCGCCTTGGCCGAAATCGGATAGTAAAACATGATAATACAAATGTTTCGGGAACCCGATTTATTCTTGCTGTTAGAGCAAGAATTAGTATAGTACCGAACACAAAATAGCTTTTACTAGCATTATAACCCTAGTGCACTACTGTCGTGAATCTTATCCTAATACAGATGTTTAGATTAGTTTAAGGAATAAACAAGAACACCGCTGCCTGTCGTTGTTAGTATTTAATTTAAAAGGAAATAAACATATCTGTCTTTTAAAATTCACGGTATAGATAGATAGGTACTCTTTATTGCACACCAGATTCTCAAAGATACAATGCAGAAAATAACAAACAAGATCAGTATCTATTAGTGAAGTTACACTGGACACGACGCATTTTTTCACGAACATTTATCAAAAAGATTTTATTTATTTATTTATTTAATCTTCATGCAATTACATTGCAAAAGGCGGACTTAATGCCATGGGCATTATCTTCCAGTCAACCTTTAGGTGGTGCAGAGCTACGTGTAGTGATTTTCTTTCATATTATTCAGTCTTTCTCAACATTATAGAGCTTTTTTAAAAGAATAGCTTTGATCTTTACTATAAAGTAATTAGACTGACAAATAGTGTGATCTCATTTATGTACGATACTGTAATATTTTGATGTATATTTTTTTTTTATAAAAGACCACTATATTATATATTTATATTATGCGTTTTTTAGCTATGTATTTTGGTATATATGTGTATTAGTATATATAAGTATTCGTTACATGGGTATGTGTGTATATGTGTATGTGGGTATATATATACATATTATTATCGATCTATCGATATACATATTATTATGTTCTGTATATATGTGGGGATATATATATATATATATATATGTATGTATGTAGTTCGTTATATTCATTAGCAAATAATTAATTCAAAACTCATTGCACCGACAACTACCACTGTCTCTCCTATACATTTCGATCCATCCTAAGGTTGCCTGGAAGAGATTGCTTTAGGCAACAAGGCCGCCCTTTGTACACTCCGTCTCACATTTTATGTACTCTCTTCTAACTGTAATATTATAGTGTGCAAATAAAGAGTTTTCTATCTATCTATATATTCAGGGATAGTAAATGGAAATAATGTACGTATACAATATCATTTCTGTTCCTTTTTGACTGTATTGTTCTGAAATGATAAATGACTAATTGGATATTAAATCTATTATTAACATTTTCTTAAAGATAGAGCAAGGTGACTCTGATGATTTTTGCCTTGTGGTCTTTATTTGTTTTCGTTGCATAGCTAAGTTTGCCCTTCAATCGTTACTTTTCGCTAATGTTGCCTGTAATTTGTGTTTATTACCATCATTATTCTTTTGTACTGTTTTTTAGTAATCACTATTAAGTGTATAGTATACAAATATTACAATTATACCCTACAATTGACCTATATTTTTAGGTTTTCTTTATTCTTGAACATAAATGGTTGGAGTATGGCTACCAATACATAATTAATAATCTATCATAGAAATTATCTAGTACTTAGATTAATTAATTATGCCTACTATATACGTATACGTATTTTCACACGCTTCCCTTATTATTTTCTTGTTACAAATTTTGCAACCTACGTTGTTGAATAACCTAACAATAAAATATGTTTAAAACTTATTTTTGCTTTTTGACAGTGCCCTAATTCTGCGACAAGAAATTGCACCCTATCGTGCATAGAATTCTCAATAAGAACTTAGCGCCCCAAGCCATCCTCATCTGCTAAATCCTGGTAAATCTACTGATAGATGGATGATGCTCTGGCAAACAAAATATCTCGATTAATGGCAATAGGCTCGCCACCTATTACGTGTGGCCAAAACACTGGCAAAAGTGGGCGTTTAATATACCTGTGTTAAGTTTGCCTGGAAGAGATTGCTTTTGGCAATAAGGCCGCCCTTCGTACACTCCATCTCACATTTTATGTACTCTCTTCTAACTGTAATATAATAGTGTGCAAATAAAGAGTTTTCTATCTATCTATCTATCTGTGTCTACCCCTTCGGGGAAACAGGCGTGTTTTACGTACTTACTAGCTAAGCCCCGCGGTGTTACCCGTGGTACAAAGATATTGTCTGAATTGTATCTTTATAAATTGTAGCCTACGTGTTATTCTGATGTATAAGCTATATTATAGAAAAGTTTCATTAAAATCCATTCACTAGTTTTTACGTGAAAGATTAACAAACATCCATCCATACTTACAAACTTTCGCGTTTATAATATTAGTAGGATATTGGATAACTTACGTTTACATGTGCGTAGTTTTATTCAGTTTTAATTCACTACGTCTGTTGAAGAATGCTAACGAATAATCTAATATCTTTAAACGGGCAATTCTCGTATATATGAATATAATCTGAATCTCGGAATCGGCTCCAGCGTTTTTGATGAAATTTTGCATGCAGGAAGTTTCGGAGCGATAAATCGATCTGTCTAGGATTCATTTTAGAACATTTAAAAAAAAAATATAGAGCAAAGCTCGGTCATCCAGGAACTTGTAACTTATCTATCTTATTACTAATCTTAGGTTAAGAAGACTTTAAACTGTAAGACACAGAACTTTTAAGCATTGTGCTTAGATGTCAGTCAGGAACAAAGCTCGCAATACGTATCGGGCCTTACTCTACTGACTGATTCATTTACTGACTCATAACGACTACGACCAATGTGTTAAGAAGAATTTGAAGTATAACAGTATTTTATTCTTTTATTCAACCATTTTATTGCTTCATTGCTGTCGGTATTAATTACGTAATTAATCAAACACATATTGCGAGGTTCTTCAAAGGTCAACCCACATGTGTTGTGAAGGAGATGGAATAGTTCGCACTAATCCTGATATTATAACTAATCTATTTATTATTTTATATTATTAAGACTAATCCTTAAAAAAACTGCAGTTAATAATATATACAGCAGTCAAAACAGGTGGCTATTATTTATATTATGTATACGTTTTTGGTTCCTAAAGAGATCCCCATATATATTGGACATGTAACAGTTTGTGCGTCGCATAATAAAATATATTAAGTATTTATTTATTAGTTATGTAATGCAGGTAAATGTGAACTTTCATCAATTTTTCTCCGTAGCAACTTTAATTATTAATTAAATCTAATGCCACTCAGAGGGATATTTACTTAAAAAGAACTAAAAGAATTCTCTTAAAGTGTAAAAGGCAGGGAATTTAACCGTGATTCATTTAGAGAAACGAATTAATCACATCACGGGAAAATATCCGAGAAAATGAACATTTTAGTTAAAGAACTAAAATGTTCATTTTCTGTTATATGTGCCGGATGTAGGCTTCCAGTTACTAGATACCTGTTTCCGAGCAAACTTTAATGAAAATTTATAAATAATGAAAGAAATACGTAAATAAGTTGAAACAAGCTTGTCTGATGTTTGATGAGTGACTCGAATAGTTTGTGATTGTCTATTCTATGTTCATTAGTGTTTACTGAACTGAATTGGGATGTTTCATTACGATTAGGACAGGGGTATTGTGTTTGAGATTCTAGTAATAAAGCATGTCACGTGACATATTTTTCAAGCCTACAATTTATGATATTTAATTGTAAATTAATTAACTTAGTGTATACAACCATATCAGTATTACGTATCTTTATTACTTTAAGAATTCGAACAAGATCAGGAAAATATAGTATCCAGTGAAACGATATTTCGATGACTAATCTGTCTGGGAGTGTCCAGAATTTAAAGTGCCAAATACCACACGCCCGTGTGGTGCAACGCAATTCGAGTGACGCATTTGGTGCAATACACCTTATTTGATATATACATAAAGTAAAACGGAAATCTTATGAAACATTTTAATCATTTATGACGGCCAACATAATTTTATCAATTTCGTAAGAGTTGTATATTTCAAAATACTATGAAACTCAAAAACAAGAGAACAACGGCTTCTACGCCAGGCTTTAGCCTCAAGAACTTTGCCTTCTTAGATCCAGTGATCCCTTATAGGTAAACCAGTTTTTCTGGTATTAAGGGCACATCATATTACAGAACAGAACTACGTTAAAACAACTATAACCGTTCTTGTTTGTTGTTGAACACGACTGCAACTTAGCTTAGCTTCAGTCAATTTGTGCCTATTCTGAATTATCATCAATCTGCGTGCTATTTTTCTGGGTTTATTCCCTGCTACACCAAAAGTCACTATCCGTTGAAAATTTAAAACACTATCCTAGAATTTGAAATAATCTGCCACTGGTTTTTTTTAAAATTTAACTATCTTCATTTTAGACACATAAAATTGTTTTTATTGAAATGGGCAAAGGTTTATTACGTTTTGTAATATATCATTTTTTGTAAGCAGAAGCTATTAAGAGAAAAATTTTGTATTTTAGTTGTGTAGTGAAACTAGACCGACACTAGGCTAAGTGGAATAACGACTATTCTGTAATTGTCTGTATAGCAACTCTATGATTAATTGACCGCAATTTCGATAAACATGACTTGAATAGTCACTGCACTGTTTGAGTAGTTGACAAGTACGCTTCGGTACTTGTCAACTGTTCAACGGTTAACGACTGATACTCAAGTACTATATGTATACTAACCACATATCGTACTCAACACTGCACAGTCAAAAAAGGCCCATACATTAAATATTGTATGTATGGGCCTGCCGAAGTGACTCTACATGGAAAGTATAAGCAGAATCCAAGAGTGCTGGTCACCAAACTCATTGCGAATGCAGATAATACAAGAATTCAACAGACAACCACACCATGCTGGCTAATTGAGATGCTTCTGCATCCTTCGGCCTTTGGTTTCGCACTCCCAAGGAACGACGGTAGGAATGCTGTACTTTTAGGCTGGTCTTCTGTGAGAGGGTAGTACTGCCCCGGTCGGGTCGGCGTGTTCGTGCTGGTACTAGTATGGCTCTACGAAAAAATAATAATAATATTTCGGACATCTGACTCACAACGCCACATAGGCCCAAACTAAGCAGAGCTTGTACTATGGGTATATATATATATATATATATATATATATATATATATATATATATATATATATATATATATATTTCTGTAAGTAAATACATGTTATACATAGAAAACACCCGAACAGAGTTCAACAAATACAAAAATTACAAATAGTTAAAAAAGGAGAAAAATGTGTTTGATTTAAATGCCGAAAAGGGTTGTATAAACTTAAATAGCGCAACCACTGCTACTGCAAATCCCTAATTATTTAAGTTAGCTAAAGAGATTAACATATTGTCTCCAAGGCTGTATATATTTAACTTTGCAATTAAATAAAAAGTTCTTCTTTTCATCAATACTATGCATTTCAATGTCATATTAATAGCGGTGTCTCGACAAACATACAAATCAACCAATAAGAGAGACAGACAGCGACGGTACGTTTCTGAAAGGATTTCTTTTTATTTTAATATACGACACCCTATAAACACAGTCATGAAGGGTCGCACGATAACTTGTTTCGCGCCGTTATAATGATTACCATCGGCCATTATACTTATAAAGTATAAAGCTACGTTCATGAGGTTGTCGACATGTAGTAGATTCGTTGTTTGGCAAACATGAGGTTAATGTAACTTACTAGATGACCTGTGCAACCTCTTCTATGTCTACTACTTCCCGTAGTGTGATGTTACATAGCGTGAACCAATTTGTTTTCCATTAAATAGGCTATAGCAAGCCAACCTTAATAGATAGACCTATACTGTTGTGTACTTTTCTTTAGTACTTTTAAAGGAGAACAATTATGTCATCCACATTTTTTGCGAATCTTTAAATAAGTTTCTCTTGTTTTCGCAACATTTTTCTTTAATACTCCGAGCCTATTAGTAATAGAGTGATGATATATAGCTTCTAGCCTTGCTCGATAAATAGGCTATTCGACACTGATGTAATTTTTTTTCAGATCAAACCACTAGTTATGAGATTAACGCGTTCAACCAAACAAACACAAATTCTTCAGCTATAGATAAAGTTTCATAAGGTTGTCGACCTGTAGTGGGTTCGTTGTTTAGTAAAGCATGAGGCTGTATTCGTATACGTAGATTAACATAACCTACGATGTAATCTATAGAGTTGATTATTTGACTATACATAGGGCGTACTGGTTTAAACGGTTACCTCGCCGCTTCTTACTGCGCTGAGTGTTCTGGGTTCGATTCCCACAAGGGATAAAACTTTGTGTGATCCACAAATTCTTCTAAGTCTGGGCACTAGGTCAGTTCCATATATATCTGAAAAGTCCCTGGGACATAGAAAGTATTAATATTGCGAGATGTGGTTTAAAAAAATATTCAACGCATGGATATGTGTTGCTAGCAGTATTGTCCTGTCAAAGATGCATCTTATAATAATATATACCCATAAATTCACTACTAGGTAAAAATAGGTAGGAGGCAAAATATAGACTCAGCAATGGATTGTTGTGAACATACTGATAATCGTCACGGTCAACGGCCTGTTGGCTAAGAGCTTGAATAATGTGTAAAGGGGCTCACGTTAGCAAGAATTAAATGTTTGACGCTTAAGACGTTATATAACACCTATCTATAGTACATGTTAGGGAAGATTAAACGACCGATTTCCGGACGCTATGAATTCAGACAATTGCTCGAAGTATCGGTTTTATTCACTTTAATATCGTTCTTTATTGCGGGTCTTTTTGATAAATCCAATCTTTAAACCCTTATATTATAATTGATAAAATGAGGTCATATTCAATAAAATCAGAAAAGCAACAAAAATATTCTCTCTCGACTTCTGGGATGAATAAATTCTTATTTAACGCATACCAAACATTTTATATTTCAAACAACTTATTACTATTATAACACCAAGGCTGGTTCTACAGGCACAGGCTAAAAGCACACTAAAATATATAATTCATGAATTCACTGAGCAGTCCGTAAGAAAACATTTTCTCTTTAGGAAACAAAATTAATAATTTATGTATGTCATTCATTAGCCAAAGATAGCAGAAGAATCGCTTTTAATGTAATGAGAGCATTGGTACCATTACTTGTTAAGTTGTACACACACAAACAAAAGTCTATAAGTTTCATTAATACTCTTTTGTTGTAAAATCGGGTTAACCATTCTTACATCATTGATTCAATATAAAGGATGGTAAAGACTGCGGTTGAACAGTAAATGCGTCAATGAAAATCAAGGTTTTAGGCAAAAAATAACATAAACTTACCACAACTTGTATTGAATTAATTTCAAGCCTTATTTTGGTTTGTTTTATATAAGTACTACGTCTGATTAGTCATTGATTCAATGTACGTAATAAATAGCCTTTTTTAAGTGAATAACTTTGGGTATTTTGATGACTTTGCTTAGTTGCTATAGGTATCAAATATATATTATTATATTATATTGCATATATATATTTACATTATTTTTTTTGATAAAAGACAACTCTCGCATTAGGAATAATATTCCTGTGTCACGGGGATCTTTACAAACATACTTGAAACGGACCCAAAGTACACCCAGACTTAGAACAATTTATGGATCACACAAAGTGTTGTCCCATGTAGGATTTGAACCCACAACACTTGGCGCAATAGGAAGCGGTGTGGCGACAACTGAAACCACTTTATTTTCTTTTTTTTTTTACTTCGTGGAGTGCCTTTATTTGCGGGGACAAGGGGTTCGCTTCGTGCGGGACTCCTGACTGACTCGCCAGACTACCCACTAAACCTCTGCGCCTGACACGGGAGAGATCCGGGAACCGCTTTCTTACGCCATCCCGACCCCTCCCAGAGAACTGAAACTACTAGGCCAACCGTGTAGTCAAAATAATGAATTTGATTGGCTATGGAAAACTTATATATTGGACGCTATCCCTTTAAAGGAATTACTATATAGATGTAGATATTATGATGATGATGAATAGATAATATGATAATCACTAAGTTAGTTTATTTCTGAATAACATAAATAAAATATTAATAATGCTTCTCATTCGATACTACACAACTAAGATCACCGCCACAAGACCTCATTATTTTCTTAAAATAGATAGGTTTAAGACTCCTATTAAAACTTCATTAGCTCCTCTGCTTGATTGGATTGGAATATATCCTATAATTACATGTGAACATTAGTCACGTTACAATATTGGTTAAATATATTATTCATGGTGTATTTCCCCTAGGATCTTTTTTGAATGTAATTTGGTAGTTTTGAACTTTGCGCCTTGCAACACCAGCTCACGCTTAATAGTCTCTCTCTGCTCTGTGACATCATAGTGACTGTATGTGTTCCCGGTATTTTTACTTAAAATGAAGTTAATATTGAAATAAACAGTATTTGTGACTCATTAATCTATCAATCTTGAAATAAAATTAGAACATGACTGACGTATTAATACCTATATTTTGCTTTTATGTAATGAGGAATAAACATAGCTAAAAAGAAATATAAATTTATATTATTAAGCAAGTGGTTAAACATGGCCCTAGAATAGACACATTACCGTCAGAGGTCAAAAACCGAATCTTTAGGAAGGTGAATGGCATTGAACAACACAAGCCTGACCTAGATATAAACTCAAAATGGACCGTCACACTAGGATGCGGAGAAGCCTTATATTGGCACTCTCGCAGTAAGTATAATCTTTTCTGTTTTATTTCGACTGTTTCTTCTAGCGGACTCGACATCCGCGTATTGGGGTTAATTCCCTCTCATATCTACTCAAAGATAAATTTCACGTGTGATAGTTGAGTTCACTATTGATCTGAGAATCAAAAGCCTTTATATTTTAAATAACTAAGTTATGTTTACCGCCGCACGTGTTTCCCTCACATTATGATCCCGGGTCCGTGATAAAGCATCTCACTAGGTCGGCATAGTATGGGTCACCATGCTGCAAGTCATTTATCGTAAATACAAAAAAAAATTTAAAAAAACGTTGTATTAATATCTATGTATAAAAATCTGTATTAATTGTAATATCTAGAACTTTATACAAACAGTAAAGTTTTATAAGCTAGCTTAATAGTTTTCCTTAATAGATATTTATAGAGCTAGGTTATTAATTACCAATGACAGCATGTTTGTAATCTGGTTATATAGTAATGAATAATTGGAGATCGTTTTTTGCTTTGTTCGAAAGACGGTCCCCATTTCATCTCATCCATATATTTTATAGTTTTTATCATTATTTTCATCACGACTAAGACTTGAAGACTTAAGACTTGAAGACTTTAAGCACTTGACTTAGACAGAAATAGCTGAATAGCTGGTTGTTTCTTCTTTTGATGAAATCATCAAAAGAAGAAGTAATGAAAAATTAATTTAATATTTAGGTGCAAACAAGCGATAGGCTGACTAACTTATTTATTGTAAATTTACTGTTACTATTTAATTTTAGCTATCTGTCAGTATTTAACAATTCTTATTAGAAAGTCCACTCCTAAAATTTTAAGAAATGTGCTGCTTGAAAGTAGGCGGTTACGAGTGTTAATAGAAATAATAAAATCGTTCTAACCCAGTTGGCAATTACTATACACATTTGCAACACTATCCCCTTATGGAAGGGCGTTAAACTTTTCTTAGGACTCATGTCATTGCGTAAGTATGATCATTTTGCTTTGACGGCTTTGTCAAAAAATTTTTTAAAATGAGAACTGATAAATATTATACATTATGAACTTTTCTTTTAAGTTTATAAAAAATACATACCTAATTATTTCACATTAAAAATAATTAAGTCTCGATTGTTGGATTCCTTCAGAAAATGCCTACTCTTTACTGCTCCTGTAGCTAGGTAGGTATGTTGTCTAATGTGAATGCTTTCTCCTTGAACCATATTTATTACCTAGAATAAATTAGAAATTAATATGAGCTGTGTACATGGACGCTCACCTACAATTAACATATATGTACTTCATCTGTATGTGTCATAATCGAATCATATAACAACACAGTGTGCATTACTCCACGACTCAAGTAATTTGAGAATAACGGTCCACTCCGCAGTCTGTCATCACAACTTGATTGCGGGCTCAGCAAAACATTTTACAACTATCATAATAAAAATGTCATATAAGTAGCCCTACAAGCTCTAAAAAGCTAGCAACATTCTAAATCGTATAATACTATCGAGTATTTTGATAAGTATCTATCACAAATACATAAATTTCACCAATAATACTATCGAGTATTTTGATAAGTATCTATCACAAATACATAAATTTCACCAATGTGACATAACTTGGTTACCTATAACATACGGATCCTGTTTAGCATTGGCCATTTTATATTTAAACTGCCTGTAATTAGGCAGTTTAAATATAAAACGGATCTTTAAATGTTTGTCCCGAAATAAACCGACGCAGATTGAATTAGAAATAGAACGCGTTTGGCAGTGTGGTGCAGCAGTGCAGCGATGTGTCATATAATTAGCGATGCACAAATGAAGTGGCTTCTAAGGAATTGGGTCGATACGAGTGGCGGGCGGGCGGGCGCGAGTGGTGCGGGGCGCGTCGGAATTCGCGTAACGTTACGTCAGCGGACGTCGACCTCGCAGCGGTCGCTGACCTGCGGCTATCTCTAGTGGGGCCGCTAGTCGCACGCGCATAATTACGCAAACACATCATACACATGTGCTGCATCACTAAGCTGCTGAATGCACTTTACAACTCGTACACATCTGCTTTACTAGGTAATCATTATTTACAACAACATTGTGATTTCTGGTGGTCCTCGTGAGCTGAACACTAACACATCATATGCCTGTAGTTTTCACGTTTCTCTGTGTACTTTTGAATTAATACAAACATATAATTCGGAAACTAATAAATGATGGGACCGGTACATGTACCTTTTTTATAATAGACGTATATATATATATAGTACGTATACTATTATTTTGATGTCAAAAGTTGTGTCGTTAAACGTACTCGAGGTTGTCGACCTGCTTCTAGAACTATACACAATTCTTTTGTAACTTTCGAAGGTTGAAATGAAGGTACGTGCCTACTGTGTTCGAAACGGGAAATAATACTGTTCATTTCATTCATCAACTTTATGGAAGACATTAAGTGTAGGCGTAATGATGCGTTGCTCTGTCGCGTTGGGCAAAATTTTTTCTCGAAACATATTAGCGTTAATGTATATAGTATAATGTAGTTATACAAGTTACAATAATAAAAATCTTATACTATTATATATATCTTATACTAATACAATAACAAGAATACTTAGAATATTTTTTAGAGTTTAATGTCTGTTCAAGACGCCACAGACAGCTACAGCAGCTTTGCAATAGTTTTTATCGGAGAGCAGAATAGTCTAAAATCTCTCGGTCAGTTGTTTTCAGTGAAAAGTAGCCTCAACAAAAATGAGTATGGTATCTTGTGCAAGTGGTCTTTGCCAAAGGTTTTATCTAATCAAGCAAAATAGGTTATAGCTGATTTCTAAAAGCAAGAAGGCTCAAGTTTTATGTGTGCGTTATATCTTGTCAAGTTTGAATTAAAATGCTCGCAGGAGATAAATGATAGACGGCTGGCAGATGCTAGATATGAGCAGCCCAAAATCGATCAGAGTGGTGTGCAATGGGAGAGGCTTACGTACAACAGTAGACTGTAATATGCTGATCATGGTGTTAATGATGAAATACAAGTCTATTTAATTTCAATAACCACAAATCTATACTGGAGTTCAGTTTCCGGCAGCCTCTGCAAGTATGGCAGCCAGGTTGTGTGAGTATTCTATATACGAGTATAATAGACTTAAAGTAGAATAACATGTATTCGTTCCAGATATTAACCTGCGTTAACTTATAACTTAAGAGAATCTCATTCCATCATTCACGAATCACAAATATACCCGGCGTACTGATAAAGTTGTGTCGTGTCTTAATCTTTTGTAGTTTTTGAAACAAAAACTTTTAGTATATTAGTAAAAGTATACCGCTGAGTACCGGTGATCACATCACGCATCAACAGCCTTTAACCATCCCCTGCTGGACATGGCCTCTCCTTAGCAAGAATGGTTTGCCTTACTTTTAATACTAAAATAATATACAATGATGAATAATTATAGTCCTTAAATACCCATAAATGATTGATTCTTAAATCTTTGGACTCTAATTATTTCACATTTCGCTTTGTTTGTCTGTGTTCTCTCCACTCTTCCATGTGACAAATAAAATTTTATCCACAACCATAATAATTTCGCATAATATTAGCTTTGAACTGAAAATTGGAACAAATGTTGGGAACACTTTTATAAAAAAACAAAATGTGACAAGTCATCAATGATCCGACATCTATCATCATCAGCCTATCGCAGTCCACTTCACAAGTTCGATCCTCGGCTTCTCGCATCCAACTCCTGCCAGCCGTCTTGCGCAGATCATCACGCCACTTGGCCTGTGGACGTCCTACAATACGTTTGCCGAGACGCAGTCTCCACTCAAGAGCCCCTTTACCCCAACAGTAATTAGTTCTGCGGCTAATTTGGCCAGCCCACTGCCACTTCAGCTTGTACCATATCTGCTCCGAAATCCATTTTTTAGCCGTGACTTAGAAGGGAAGTGGGCCGATAGTTCTTCAACCTGGTCTTGTCACCCTTTTTGAAGAACAAGATGACACAAACACTTCTACTCCAAGGCTCTGGGTTTCTCCCTTCGAACAGAACAGCGTCTATGAGATCTACAAAATATATTATTCCGCAAAACAAACATCATGAATGAAACAATATCTCAGATAATTGAATTAAATTCTAATAGACTTTATCCATAGATTGGTATTCTAACTTAACTAAGATTTTTAATTCTAAATAAACACATTTTAAACCCTTCCTCACGTGAGGAACTAAAAAATTTGTCGGTTATTTTGAAATTTGCTAGTACGCAAACTGCAAAACTCGTGATGGCTATAAAGCTACTATTCTTTTATGAACACGTTCAAAAAACGATTTAGAAAAAATATGAAGCAAGCTATCTAAAAACTAAGAGCAGTATTCCTATTTCCATTTGTAGAACCTCAGACTAAGAAATCAAACAAAGACTGCATAGTTGCCTACCAGAAACTTAAATTAAAACCATAATTTCTTCTCATGAACGAACTTCTATGAAAAAAAATATTTTGAAATATAAAGTTTCCTAGCTTTTGCTCACGCCGCTCCTGCGTGTGTGTCGATTTTCGCGGTAAAGAGTAGCCTATGTCCTTCCTCAAGAATCAAAGTATCTCCATCCCATATTTCACTGAAATCGGAGCAGCGGTTTAGCCGTAAAATCATAATAAATAGACAAAGCTACTTTCGAATTTATAATTTATTATGTATATTATAATAGTATCATTTATAATAATTTAAACAAAAAAGTTTATCCAACATTCACATCAAATATACAGGTATACCAAAGACCCATTACACATAATATGTAAACGATAAATCTAAAGTTTAATTATCAGTCTTTATAATCTGAAATTATTTTTATTTAATCTTCTTTCGTTACGCAACATTTTTTTCGAAAATTCACTAGATACTACACTAATCTCTTTAAAAGATCTGCTAGTGAAACTAAAAGGATAATTGTTTAAATGTAACCGGAACACGAAATGAAATAAGTTCACTGACTTTCAATAGTTTCAGGTAATCACTAAACATTATCAGTAAGAGGTCATTCTGGTATGGATTTTGAACATAAAAGAAGGTAACTTTCTCGTGCCTGGCGACGGTGGCAGACAGCTACGGCCCCCGGCATAGCGCAGCGCTTACCAACTTTCTATAGTTGTGTCAGCACTCTTACTATCCGAAAAAATACTTATTAAATAAACAAACTTCAGATATCTCTTGTATTGTAGTTCCGATCATCGTGACCAGATATTATCTAGTAAAACGTGTTGACAGCAATTTAAAAATGGCTATACTTGATACTTCTATTGTATTAATTACACTGCATAATGACTTTACGAAACAGTTTTTTATGAGATAGCTTAGTTTATTTTATATCATTGTTGTCATGTAAACTACATACCTATATTCATCAAGATTTCTTGTCTTTTTCCGATTTAGACAAAAACAAGTAGGTTAAAATTAACTTCGTAGAATTTGTCACGTTGTAAGTAACAAGTAAGTAATAAAAGTGTGATGACAGATAAAACTCGTTTACTTTAAAACGGAAAGTAAAAAAACCCTTTGAATTATTTTTCTTAAATCCTTCTCAAAATTGTTTAAATGCGTTAACCTAAAAGTTTGATTTACATTTCTATGTTAGACATTAAAACTATAAGTACTTTAATCATTTCGAATCCTACCTCTGAAATAGATTTAATATAAAAGTTATTTATGTTTCAAAAACTAGACCAGTTCAACAATGCAAGCGTGTAAAGTCTCTTCATAAAACAGCCTCCATTACTGATAATTACATATTTACAAATGTAATTATGGCCCATTATAATGTGATTCGACTACTTTAGAATGATCAACTACCAACATTAAAATGTTTACTATGCTATTTACCACATAATTTACAATATAAAGAAGCCTGTCGTTGGCAATTTCTAATTTGAATAAAGCTAGTAAATATGCTTCCGGGTAGAAGCAAAGCAACAAACAACTGTAACTAATAGATTAGATAGAAAAAAGTGCGAGAAAGCGTGCGGGGTGAGGAACGGGGAAGTAGGACACTTTCATTTTCGTTCATTTCTTTTCGGATGCATCGCAGTGAACATTGCCGTGCTGCTTAGCATGTATCCATTACCTCCTTTCTTTACATACTTATTAGGTAAAATACGTACGTTATTTCGTTTACTATAAATAAAACAAACCTGATTTCAACCTTTATTTTGATAACATGCATTCCACGATGCAACATCTGAAGTCCGAAAATTTATTGTAATAATAATAATAATAATTTATTGTTTTCATATTTTAAAGTTTACAACTGTATAATATACACTAAGCCCCACACTAGGATTCCCTGTGAATATTAATGTCAAGAGTTTAATAAATAAAGGAGTGCCTTTTCAACATTAGTAGGTGAAGATAATAAAGTAGATACGAGTAGACAGAGAATCACTATTATTTACTAAGTTTATTGACAGTAAATAGGTTCAAGCCGGTGCTATCAAACTAACGACGTACTACAAATAGACAATGTTGATAGTTATATGTTTTATGAGATTTATTTACAATACCTGTGACGTCTGGAATTCATGTAAATATAATATTCATACATTGAAATAACGTCGACTACTTACCATCTTTAAATATGAACCGGATTTTAGCTATAACATTGGCTTGCAAAAGACGGAACTGCGGCTACGGACCTGTCGAAAGTAAGAACTTTCTACGTCGCTATTCACAGTCATGCTAATCACGCATTTTTATAATGTAAGTTTTTTAATGATAAATACTGAACCATGTATTAATTAAATAGTAAAAGCTTAAAGAATTTGTAATCAAATGCAAGAAGTCGCCTAAAGAATGACATATACGTATATATCTTTGTTACATAGTCGTGTAAACTACACAATATACTTTAAAATTTTCAAATATTGTATAATTTTCGATCGAACAACTAAACTTAACTTATATACCTAAGTAATAGACTTAAAAAAACTTTCTTCTGTAATTTACCAGTCCACAAAATTAAAAACTAAGAATACGAAAAAAAGAAGAGCATAATGATAAAAATTCTAAGTCTATTTTCTGACATACATAATGTGTACAAGTTGTAATTTAACTATAAACAAACTTAAACTTCATTATTAGATAATTCAAGTGATGAAAAACCAGTAAAGACCTACATAATTTCCTAATTGAGACAGTACCCTCATTAGAAACGTTTGTATTGTCCATTCTAATGAGTTCCAGTAACCTAATTTAGTGCAAAGTCGATATAGCTTTCTACGGCCAAATCACAACAGGTCAAACTACACTGCGATAGTAGAGTGGAAAAGGTGAAATTTAGCAGAGCGAGAAATCGACGGGATGTGATGTTTATTGTAACGAGCCCACGATCGGGCGTGCGCGCAAGAGAAACTGAAAGTAATGGCGTGGCGCTGCATTCAACCCACTTTCACTAGTGCGCATTGCGCGCGGCAGTGTGCGCCCGCGCCGCCGCACTACGCCACCTCTCGTGCCCTGTACCATGTTGCGATTTAATACGCGCATATCGTATTCAAATAAGAAAGTACTTTCACGATTACGAAATGTTTACAAATACCGTGGCATCCATTCTTTTAACGTACTTTTCTTTAGACTATACATTGCTGTCGGTCAACATTTTTAGATTTTTATAAAAAACATAAATAGTTAAATTTTTTGTTCAAAATTATGCCATAGTTATTCGATAAAAAATGAAAAAAAAAATGCCTTCTTGAAAATATCTGTCGATCAGAGTATCCGGATAAAAAAAAAAAAAACCGTATCCGGATGGTTAGGATAAATGCTGACTCATATCCTAACTAATCTGTTGTATTCGCTGATACTACTATTTGTTTGATAGGCACTAAAAATCATAAGTATAGTCGTTTTTCTTAGGCTGTGACCACTGTCAATACAACCTTGTCGTAACGTCAAGCTAATCAGAGGTCTTTAAGAAATTTAAATGAGTGATCGCGTTAATTCCCGTAAAAATAATTATTATATAATTATGACCTGCCAAATAATAGATGTCAAAACTTAAACGGCTGGCAGGAGCTGGATGCGAGAAGCCATAGATCGAACTAAGTGGCGTGAAATTGGAGAGGCCTATGCCTAGCAGTGGACTGCGATAGGCTGATGATGATGATGATGAAAAGTTAAACGCGATTAGCAAACTATTATTAGAACAAATACATCACAACTGTGCTACTACAACATAGTAAAGGAGATTAATTACTTAGTAAGGTAGCCTCAATACGTATTTATTGGAAAACTTGATTTTAATCTGGCCATTTACCTACAAATTGTCACTGGCCAGTGATTGTGAGAAAGTGACGTAGCAAACTGCCTCGTAGCAGTGAGACCGCGTACCTACGAGTAAATCGTAATCAAGTAAGCCCGAAGTAAGAAACTTTGAGTATGATTGCGCCATCTATCGATGTCTTTGGAAATTACTCTTGACTGTTGGTACATTATAATAAAACTAAATAAGTAAAATACATAGCGTGAATATGTATTAAAAATGATTTATATTCATATTCTTTTACACAGTTATTATATAATTACACAGTAAAAATAATAAATCTTAGCTCAATTATATTCAAATATATTTGAAGTTATCAATATTTAATGTGAGTTTTTGAATGACACTATTTTAACTTCATTTTAACCTAACTTATAAAAGTATCTATCAAGATTAAGTTTCGTAAAATAATACAAGAAATATTTAAAAGTATATAAGGATTAATATTTACTTTGAGCCTTTTTACACCAAAATAGTAAGTATTTTGCCATCAGATCTTCACAACCAAATACTAGGGTACTTTGAAGTTTTGCAGCAAGATCGTACCCGTAGTGATTACCAAAGTTAATCGTACGGCAACTGGGACAAACGGCGAACGTAACGTTTAATAAATATATTATTATCAATATATTTATTTGTAGTCTAAGATTAAAATTTACTTATACTTCTATAGATTTTGATTTCGGGTCGAGTACCCAATATTGAAAGAATAAACAAATGTCGTTTTACAAAGATCGTCGCCTTTAATCGGTAATAGTTATTTGATCACTTTCTTTAATGGGCTAAATTATATTCAAGATTATATTTACATTTTGATTTTTATTTAAATACTAAAAAGTCATAAATCAATAACTTGCATAGAAAATAACACTTTTTTAATTTTCTATGCAAGTTATTGATTTATGACTTTTTAGTCTATGTATGTTTCTTGATCGTATCTTGAAACAAAAACCAAGAAGACAAGTAACTATACTTAACTGTTTTACAAATTTCACCAAATTCGTGCGTCGTAGCTTCTACTTAAAAAAAATAATATTTATGCCATACAAATATTTTTCATTAATAAACTGAAAAATCTGTAATGCAAAACTTCCAAATACATGGAGAATCGGTACAAAAACTACGATTATTGTATTTTCAGCTTTGTAGTAACCTAGAATTACATATTTACAATTTGTCTTATGATTGACTTATAATACCAACGACATTTTTAGACGCTAAGCGGCCAACGGCATCTTACTAACTTCGAATAGAAGCATCTCGAATAAGTTTAGAAGTAGGTAAATGACTGAAATATTTTGAAAATATAGTTATTTCATCAAAATCTAACTTCTGTAACATCTGAAAATATCTGAAACCAAATATAGCTTCAGTGGGTACAAATTTATCTAGTTATATATCTAGTGTTGGTACCTACCAAAATGTTACATCCATAAATCTCCACAGATTTGACATTTTAATATGGTGGCAAATAAATGATCAAAAACAATCTATATACTGCGTGGCAGCCTTTTTAAGAACTAGTTGTATATTATAACATGTTTTCCTAAATACAATTACAAATCTGACTTTAAGGACCGCCAAAATACTTAGAGAAAAAAGATCATATGTGTATTTTTAGTGTTTAATAATATTTTTATTAGTTATTTCACAGTTAAGTATCAATAACATAATGTTTCTATTGACGGGTTTAAGCGTTAGCGTTTCGCTTGCGGGCGGAGCGGAACGCGCGGCCTGTGGCGGTGTCAGGCCGTGTCGCTGAACCGAGCGCGAGTCAAGGGCCTCGGTCGACGACCGCACGCGGCCCGCGGCCCCTTTTCCTCCAGCACAATACACACACTAAATTGGCAGGCAGCTTTAGAATTCGTTACATTTGACACTAAGTAACATCGGACTAACTGTACTTTTTTATTTTTAGAAATACAAGTAGAAATAGAACATAATTTGTGTAAACGATACCCACTTGATTTGATTACAACGAAAAATGTGGTCTAAATATGTGACATAAAATGTTTGTATGATTTAAGTTCGTAATTGAAAATAATTACACAACTTAAGACAAAGCCTTTAAAAGAATCAAAGTGTGCATACACTTTGATTTTTTACTGCAGTTACCTGATTAAGTAATATAAATTTGCTTTAAGAAATGAATGGAAAAATCGACCATTTTCAATTAACAATTAAAAAACAAAGATGTGCCTATACAACATTTAAATAGCAGATATAACGTTATTAGATCAATAACACTTTAAATATATAACGAATGCATGTGTTTGTTTACAACAACAAGCGTGCGAGCATGAATTGTAAGTTTTCATTGAGCGTTGAAGTTGCAATAGGTTGGTAATCGGTCAACTACGTGGCGTGCGTGCGCGCGGGGCTGTCGGAGCGGCGGTGCCATGGCTGGTCGTCGAACCCGACGCGGCCATAATGCTCGTGAACTGACTCAACCACCTGTATTGCTACAAATTAATTAAACCTACACACATGCAATTCTTCAATCAAGGCCCCGTTCCAAAAGTGAAAATTACCAATATCTATTATTAACTTGTGATATGTTACTAACTTGCTCACGGCTTCGTCCAGATGCTTTAAATACTCGATGTGTAAGTTACCCTAAATACAAAAATTCATGATAATCCGTTCAATAATTAAAGCAGGAAATGGAACTAACAAACAAAAGACAATAAGATTCTTCAATATTAATTATTTCTTGTCTTATAGTATACTTTTTCTCACAGTTAAAAGATATTTGAATTGTTTTTCGGGAATAGTAATATATGGAGAAGTTCCATAAAAATTAAAAAGTTATCAATGATTATTTATGATAACCTGTTCAACAGGTACTTAAGAAGTGGAAATCGTTGTGAAACAAATAAATGTGGTGTATATAACATAACAAGATATTCACTTTTGCGTTTACGATATTATTTAGGAAGTAGTACATTAATTTGATTGCAATAAGTTTGTTATCAAAATCAAGATGTATAAAAAATGCGAGTGGCTCATACAGTGGTCAAAAAAATCCTTCAGTGCTTTTTGTGTCCGTAACACATTGTTTCATGACATCAACAGCCTTTAACAGTCCACAGATCATAGGCCTCTCCTTAGAAATGAGGTTTTGGGCAGCTACGGTTATTGGAACATTGTGTGTATACTTTTAAATTTTATAGTCCTCTCCGACACTGATTCATTCCTAGACTTTAAAAAAAGAGTGATTTTAGGCGGTTCGATTTAAAACCACACGTCACGAAAAATGTTCATAGAGTCATAGTTAACACGTTCACTGCGTCTCAGCACATCCTTGCAAAGGGTCCAATAAGGAAACGTTGCGTCATTTGCTATGCAAAATTACGACTTACATTAGGTGCCATGCAGGCTGCAAAGAAAGTAAAAAAAATTATGACTAATTGTTCACAATGTAAGAAAGCTATGTGCTTGCATTGTTTTTACGAACAGCATGCAAAGTAATATAGAATAAATTAGATGAACGAAAAGTTTGTATTTTATTTAACAACATCCCATACTTTTATGCACAATACTATAACAATATAAACAAGTAATAGAAATATAACATAGACATGGACATTCATCGATATAAATTCATTCCCATCACTAATGCCGCCCCGATTTAGCGCGATGTGTGGTCTAAAACGACCTCAAATATATTTTAGGTGTTTTCTCTAAAACTAAAAATCAGAACCCGGGGCATAAAACAATACCATGCAAGTAATTTTAGCATAAAATTAAATATCGAATCACGCTCCTGATCAAGTTACAACACATTTACCAAATGATTGAAACATGAGGCAGAAAAGGCCTCAACCGCATTACAAGGAAGTTTAGCTTGGGGCTGATTCGACCTCAGCCGCACCAGCTGAAAGTTCTTCAAAATGTGGCCCGCAGTGAACGTGTTAAGGGTTTCTAGTAGCGTTTATAGCTACCATTGGAAGCTTGGCATGACGTTTTACATAGTATTATACTTAGCCTGGTCATAAATACTGCTATAATTAAAAATAAACAAAATTGTACTTTTGAATTTGCAATCTGTCATTTTTATACGATTCGTTCATTGTGTTTTCTTATTTTCGCGCCAACATATTGTAAAAGATTTTTTTATATTAGACTGGAGTCTGGTGATAAATAGAACCAAATCGCTATGGTTGCATTACATAAAGTAGTTATAGATCCAAATACAATTTTTAAATCCTGTATATACTTGGTATTAGTCAAATATAAAATGTCAAATCTTTCACTTGTTACGCCTTTGGTGTTGCGGGTGTCCATGGGCGGCGGTAATCGCTTACCATCATCTACTCGTTTACCCCTATACCAGAAAAAATGTTTGTGTAACGGGCTATTGATAAGTACAATGAAATCTCCTCTGTTTGTGACAGAAAAAGATATGACCGTCCACGTAATTTTCGTACGAAAAAGGCGATTAAACCAATAGCGGAAAGAATTCGAAGAAATCCTGTTCGAAAGCAAAATATTTTATCTCGGGAGATGAAGATAGCACCTAGAACCATGTCGCGTAGTTTTAAAAGTTGACCTTGGACTTACACTCTATAAGAGACGCACTGGTCATTTCTTAGCTGATAATTTAAGGAGAATACGGTGGTAAAATCAAAACAACCAGGTACTTACGCGATACGCAAAGGGAGGTCACAGAAAAATTTTGTTTACGGATGAGATCTTTTTGCTAGACCGCTGGTTTCGAAAACGGATTAGCGTAGCCGCGCCGCTGCCCTCCCGCTGCTCCTCTCATCGCTGACTTCGAAAACGCGGCCTAACTTCTATTCAGTCATCATTGACGTCAGATCGTCAATCATGTTGCCAAGAATTTAGTAATAACCTACATTTTATAATCATTGAAAAATCCTGTTAATTAGAAAAATATATTTTTAGCTATAGATATAATCATAACATGTATTTCGGATATCTGCCAGACAAGTACACAACATCATCGAGTTTCAAACTAAGCAGAGTTTGTGGGTACTATAAAAGCTAGTCTGGCTGATAGAATACTAATAAACTTGAGGTATTATTTTTGTAATAAACATAGAAAATACTGTAGAGAACTGACATCTGCCATTACTCATTTTCTTTCAAGAGAAGAATGTCATTGGTGTACAACTACAGATGCCCTAGATTTTCACATTTACGTGCCAGATTTGCTTTTGTTAGTACCTCGACTAAATCGTCACGTAACTGGTATTAAGAATTTATATAAATAATTTACTTATAATCAATCAGACAGCACACGTCTGCGTTTTACTAACATAGTTTAAAAAGCACCACTTAAATTCGTACCTCACTATTTATTTGTTTCCAAGAAGATATACTTTATTAAGCAGATCCTTGAAATCTGACTAAATTACGATTATTTTGATACGATTGTCCAAATATGTAAACTTCTTTTGTATACCTATAAGTAAATAAACTATAATAGCACATCACAAAAAATAATTTGATTATAAAAATAAACATACAGGTATTAATATTCTTTGCGGACTTAGCTCAAGTATAAATACGTTTACAGATGCAAATGCAATCAAGAAAATATATGAGGATTTCAACAACAGTCTGCAGTCTATCACAGACTTTATACAGGACTATAACAATAAAATGTCTGAATGGTATTTGTAATCAGAGTGACATCAAGGCAATATAGACCTAATAAGTGGCCATTTCAGTAAACGACCGTCTGGTGAGAGGTTAATCGTGTTTTACCTGTAACTAACTGTCGGTGCGGTTTGACAACAACTTTATTCGCTGTTGTTTGGTATGTTTCCGCGACGTTGACCGTGAACGTGGTCGATCACCCGTATGGAAATACTAAACTATTGAATTTTATAGGGCGGGGGCGGCTGCCTGTCCGCAGGATTTGTGTAACGTCTCTTCAAACGGTCAATCTGTCCACAACTCAATGCATACTGCCACAGGATTAAGGTAGCACTCAAATATTGTTTGAGTGCTACCTGTACCTGAGTGGGATGTAGGTAACATGATTTTGGATGTGCTCTTATTTTTTCAGTTAAGTACTTGAAAATAACCAGCTATAAAAAATATTAATAGAAGAGAAATAAGTGACAACAACAAAGTAATATTTAAAATATCCTTATACAGGAGGAGACTAACCACATCATGATGTGTTGTGGTCAGTCTCCTTCTGTCAGCCATTAACAGCCCACAGCTGGACATGGCCTGTCTTAAGACAAACAGAATACGAATAGGTACAGAATATCTTGCACGTGTTGTTGTGTTACCGGTTTATAGGTATTTGTTTTATAATGTGAATGCATTGATATCTATATATATATATATATATATATATATATATATATACATATATTTACCACCGAGGATATCTCACATATGTATATTTATATAATACACATGTGAGATATCCTCGGTGTATCTTTATCTAGGCCTTTGGACCACTTCAAATCAATAAATCCGTTCTGGAAGTAGAACAAAGTTGGAATACCTTTTTAAAAAACCTTTTAAGGTTTTCACCTGTTGTTTGTTGGCCTCTAGCTGGATCACTTACTGTCATGACCTTGATGAAGAAATTATTGCCTTTTAAAGCCCAAATAAATTCTTTTTTGATAAAAAAAAAAACCTTGAAAACGGTAATGGAAACAAGGCCCGATCGAAGCGAAGCAAGTCGAGCAAATATCCGGAGGGGCAAAAATAAGGGTGCATTCTTTCCACGAAGTTTTTAATATTCTCTCTAAATTTCATAAAAATTACCATGCTTTATCCTAACAATTTTTTTTATAATGAATTTCTTTAATAGTACTACTTTAGTTATTGTTAACCTTTAGATTGACGGACATATATTAAAACAGCATCTAATCTTATAATTTCATAAAATTATAAAACAGCAAGCAACTGAATCTGACAGTAAGTTGCCGTACTATCCAAAAATAGTTAATTATTGGATTACTACTAACACATCTCATGACTAATCTTCAGATATGGAATGATTTTAGATTAAAAAAACAAAAAAAAATGCTTCGATTTTTTTTTCCTATTTTTGTATTTCTACACTGGCAATCCTTTCAATTTAGATTTAATAGGGAATTCTTGACTCATAAAACATTGAGAAAAGTAAATACTTGGAGAAGTTTCCACATAAGGACTATATAAAAAGTGATTAAAGCTTTTGGCAAACAGACATATATGACATTAATTGATTTATTAAATTACCGATTTAACGCTGCATTGTAATATCCAAGCAAGTATACGTAGAGATAGCTGAGATAGGTCTCAGCAAACCTTCTTTTCTCTTAGGGAAACGAAGCGTGCTTTTCATTATAATCCATCAATAGAGTTATTGGAAAATGCCAACCGCTGATCGTGGCGAATAATATAATTTTGTTATTGTTATCAGAAAACTATCAACTATTTATATTTTTTAAAGTAAAGCAACCACAAAATTAATCATCTCTGAGAATCTAAACGTACTAAAACAAACAACAATATAATAATGTGTAGAGAGCCAGGAATCATTATGGAAGATTACTATAGGGAGGAATAAGTGGCGTGGCCGAGTGGAATGGAACCAGCGACCTTGCCAAAGCGAGGTCACGCCACCCGTGCCCTTACCTCGACACCACCTCGCCTGCTTCTACCTGCCTGTGCGGACGTCAATCTGAACCCACATACGGTGTTACCATAAATACCACGAAACTGAGCAATATATACATTTTTAATTTGCTTAAATGCATATCAAGTTTGACTTTATGATTGTCCATTATTGTTAGTGGTTAAAGCGGTCACCACGCCGCTTTCTATTACGCCAAGTGTTGTGGGTTTAAATCCTACATGGGGCAACACTTTGTGTCTGTTTCATGTATGTTTCCCCGCGACACAGAATGTATGTTCCTAATGTGAGGGTTGTCTTAAATAATAACATTGATCTCAAAAATAGAGAAATCTCCATACACAAGTTATATAAGGATTTTAGATGTAGGTAAATTTTTTCATTATTTCGGCAAAATATTATTTATTCTATTTATGCGAAATATTATTAGTGATAGTTAGTCAGAATAGTTAGTGGAGAACTAAAAGAAAATTAAGGGCATTATGCCGAGTTCAATTCAGCCAGTAATAGTAAAGAAAAATACATACTATGTATTCTCGTATTGAATTATTACTTTTAGTAGGCATTGTCTTGCCAATGACAATGATGACGTGTTGTTTACAACGTCGTAAGTACCTATCTTATTTCATATTCTTAATTTAAATGATACTTACCAATGGAGATTATGCAGATTCACATTGACCCCAAAATTCATTCAACCCTGGCACTTTTGACTTTTGACGCCGAATACACGTCAAATTCTGCTTCTATTGCAAAGGTACAGCATTCATGGCACTTTTTATTAATACAATGTTATCAACTACACATTATTACTTAATACTTTATGCCCGCGGCTCCGCCCGCGTATATGTCAGTTATCGCGGCAAATAGTAGCCTATATGTTATTCTGATGTATCAGCTATATTACTGTAAAGTTTCATCCAAATCCGTTCGGTAGCTTTGGCGTGAAAGAGTAACAAACATCCTCACAAAAAATCACTTTTATAATATTAGTATAGATAGTTGTATTGTTTCTGCTCGAATATCTGTTTAAAATTATTAGCAATTTATAGAAATATTAAATAAGGAAGTAAATGTAGCTCCACTTTTAGAATTGATTAAAAATAATTTCGAGGTGCATGGTGCACTAAAATTAAGCTGCGGGATTTATTAGTTGATTTAAGAAATGAAGTGACCGAAATGGATCAAATTTCTCAACAGAAGTTTGTACACTTATCTACCAAATTGTTTGATGCTGTGACACTGTGGTTACATAACATTTAAATATACACGTTCTAGCCTTCGATTACGCAGCTTCAAAATTTTATGAAGAGCCTACAATGATAAATATCACCATTCCATTATATAGATATTAGGTGACATTACAATCGTCGTAATTGTGTAACGGTGGTGGCGGTAGAAGAAACTGGTATGTACTTTATACATATCTATCAAAAACTGGTATGTACTATCTCTACATACTTATCACAGAGAAGTCATTTTATATGGACTAGGTACTTAGGTATAATAGCTTTAACTGCAAAATTATTACCATACCTGAATTATTTTAAGAAGGAATTCAGTAGATACCTGTCGTAAGGGAGAAACTACGCAATAAGGGTTGTGTTGTGTAGTTATAGGTATATGCGATCCGCGGGTACAGGGCATGGGCGGTCGGGTCGGACTCGGGAGCGATGACGGGGTTACGCGGCCTTGGCCGTGATCGAGCGCTCGATATAGCCCGGCCGAACGCCCCGCCTACCGCCTGCTTACCTCCTCCTTCCTCCTACGTACCATTCCCCCCCTTTCCATTTCTACCTCAGTCTACATTCTATTCTTTCCGAATCAATTTGCGATCTATCAAAATGCAAAAGATTGTAAAGCCAGTTTTTAACAAGATACCTATTCACACAGTCCAACTATTGCACAATATGGTCCAAGAATATTATTGATATAAATTAAACTGGTAAACAATTGAGAAAAGATATAGTAGAGGAAAACAAAGGGCCAAACATATTGAACTGAATATTTGCACCGCAAACTGAGGATAAAGTCGCTCCATGGTACTTAGTAGGCAGACGGCGTAGTTAAAGCGGATCAGAATTAGACACCAAGGCCACCAAAGCGATGTGATATCATTTATATGGCGTGTCTGTCCCTGAACTCAGTCGAGTGACGCACGTGAATTCAAATATCACCCTGACCTTAGTCGTAAAAATATACATTTGTAATGCCACCTAATGGGAGTACTTTCTACCTACGTATCAAGTAAATGAAAGCACTGAAATACATAAGAAATACAATAAAGTAACATACATTGTAACTTAGTTTATGAACAGTTAATGTCCAGTAAATTCGTCCGAATAAAGATGAAATAAAGTTTTTACGAAATATTTAGTAATAAACTATTATAGGTTTGGACTAGTAATATATATTTTTATTATTGAGTAACATTTTCCGAACTTCCTTAAATTATTAGTACCTGGATAATCAATATTTTTTGTTAGTAAATTTTCAAAAAATGATTCTTAGCTATATCGATTTATCGGTTGCCCCCGAAATCCCTTGCATACTAAATTAAAAAAAAATGTTGTAGTAGTTTCCGAGACGTAGAGTATATGTAAAAGAATTGCTCGTTTAAAGGTATTAGGTAAGGTTAGTAAAATACAAGCTCGGAATGGTATGCATGCTAAAATCCCATGTCTGCAAAATAAAATTATATAAACATTATCGGCAATCTGTATGATCCGGTATTTTATACAATACCTTGGCAATGTATACAATACCTAAAATGCTAAAAACATTGACTGTGTGAAATATTATTTAAAATCTTTAATGATCACTGTTCTAACCTTTTTTTTACGTTTGAAAAACCCATTGGGCCTTCACCCCCCCGGGGTTTGCGGCGGGGCGGTATGTCGAAATCGAACCGACTAAAACCACACGGTGTGCCACTGTGCGCCTGAGACGGGAGGGATCCGGGAACCGCTTTCTTACGCCATCCGGGGTCACTGTTCTAACCTATCCTAAACCTATATGATTCTGAATAAAGTTGATTTTAAGAAAACAGAACACGTTTCCTTTGCTCGTCATTTTGTACGTAACTAGGTAGTAACACCAAATTAACAAGTACAGACCAAAATCTATTTATTTTACACATTGCCTGTGGGTCAGTAGGTATTTCATTGCCAATAATATAAATACAATCTAAATAGTAGTCTGAACTTCTGGAATACTGCTCTTAACGTAACAAATTCCTCGGATGCTAAATATAACATTTTTTATATCATTTATAGTTATTTTTTATATTTCATTGTTTGGGATTTGTCAAGTAAACTATTCTATTGAAGTGTTTATGAATTTTTGAATTTAAAAAATAGGCGTATGTTAAAGTAATACGTATAATACGTATATTTATTTGAATAAAAATATAACACAGGATGACTTATCTAAAACAGTGCACATTAAACCAATTATTTAGCTTTCTTGCCTTTCTTCTTTGGATGTGTTTTATTTGTTTTAGAAGATTTGACCTTTTTACCGCGACCTTTAGTTTTTTCCTTGGCCTTCTGCGCGCGCATATCTTTCTTCATGCGAGGGTCGACCACCTTGTAATGTCCTTTAACTCCTTGAGGTCGTTTCATACGCTTACCGGTATTATGTTTTTTAGCTACCACGTAAGTGACTTTTTTCTTCCCATCTGTCTGCGCCTTTTTGTAAAGTTGCTTTATTTGTTGCGATTTTTCTCTTTCCGACATGTCGGCGTTTTCCATAACAGCTTCGACCTTCTTCTTAGCACGCTCCATTTTCTTGATCATACGCTTCTTCTTTCTAGCTTTAGCTTCTATAACTTTCTTAATAGGCCTAGCGTTTATATCTTGCAATCGGTTTTTGTATTCCTCGGTGTATTTCTGTAAAATGACAGTTGAATCTTTATTATACATACTTTTACAAGAGTACATACATCGTGAGATTAGAGAGTTGATTCCGATATTAAATTTCACTTGATGAAAAATGGAAGCGACAAACTTCTTGACGTAGAACAAGGCATTACTTTCCTTACCTTCACATTTAACATCATATTTCATACTTTTCACGGGTTTTTTTACATTTATTCGAACTATCTGTTCTCTAACTTACAGAGATTATTAAAAGGAGCTTAAAGATTAAGAACAATTAAAGTACTACCTTACTCATTGGGTAATACTTTAATTCTTCCTAATCTTGTGAATATTAAATATTAATTATTACAATTAATATTCACCGAAGTTTGTGTGATTAAAACTGCGTCTAGTTTATCTCTACACAAAATAGTACCAGTAGTATGTTGGTCTTCCTCATGAGTAGGATCGCTCATGAATTACCGAAATGGAAATGAGGCCTCTGGCAGTGTGATTGTTTATAGATATCAATATTGTTATTCTAATAATTTTATAAAATACTAGTTTACCCTGCGAACTTTGATTCCCTTAAAAGTCAAATTATGAACAGATATATATTTTTAATTATTATTTTTTTATAGAATATCATCCTAGGTTAATACCTATTATCCTATTCTGGATTGATACGACTAGTTCAGGATCCCGGGTCTATTTTTACCAATTATTTGCATACATTTACTACCAAACTTATTTTTTGTGAGTTGCTTCTGAGAAAGAAATCTTGATTCCACAATCAAGATTTTTTCTCAGAACGTCAAGTCGACATACTTTATTCCTGCTACCTCTGTTAGATACTACAATCGAGAACTTTTGTGAGAGGCAAAGTTGGGTATCTCATCGAAATGCAGCTACTAACGAGAAATTACGTCAATAGTTATAAATTGTAAAAATAAACCCTGGATCCTAGACTAGACTGTACGGTTACGACAAATAAAAAATATAAAAGTCATAAAAATTGTTCCAGCCATTCATCAGTTCAAAATAGTTTAATCACGTGGCTTTGTTTCATTATTCAGATAGATTGCTACTGTGAAATAACGATACACAACGCGGTGAGACAAGTTTAAGACTATAGCAATTTAAGGAGCAAAGAATTATATATCGTACTCATGAACAAAATATAAAATTCTTTGTTTAATTATAAGTCAGCATTTAAAGATACTGCTACTCTAGGTCCCCTTTGGCTAAGAATTGCAACTGATAGGAAGCAGTGGAAGACGTTGGTGGAGGCCTATGCCGTAAGGCACACCGAACTTAGGGATTTATTATGATTGGAATAAAAAATATTAATTAAAAGAAAGAAAATTTGTAACATTTCGGAATAAAAGGCTTATTATTATTATTAGTTATACATAAGATTATAATTATTGGATGATATTGCCAGCAACAGTGCACTTCAAGACATGGCCTTTATTAAGAAGGAGGTATTGGCCTACTATAGCATGCTGGCCAGACGAATTTAGCAAATTGAATTGGGTTTGATTTGATTTGATGAGTTTTCCTTCTCTTCGCCCCTGCAAACTACAGAGAATAATGTCATTATATCATCCTCTTTAGTTTGCCCTTAGTTGCCTCTTAAAACACTCATGGGATGAATAGTGAGTATGTCACTCCATATTGTTTTTTCCATAGCCAAACAGATAAATAAATAATATACAATAATATTCCTAAAATTCTTACCTCTGGTACTATGACTGGTTTTTTCATATGTTTCTTTTCATCCTCCACAAACCAATCTGGTAAATTTTTATCATTAAAAGCATATCTATTCCAGCCATCATCTATGAGATCCCTTTTGAATTTCTTTGATGTTGCTATCATTGTGCCGAGGGCCAAAGTTTCGGCATCCATTTTTAAATTCTTCTTCAGCCTTTTTAAGTCTGGAACAAAATATTTAAACCTTTAAGGAACTGTTGATAGTTAGCAATGTATATTCAGAAATACATATTAATATAAAAAACCTTAAAAATGAATTAAGTGTTGAAAAACCTTCTAAGTTAAATTAAAAAGAATTTACATACATATTATACAACACTATAAACATCTGTGATTATGAAACTTGGAGTTCTCATTAGAATTTTCATGATGACCATCTGATTTCACCTCTGCTTTATTAACTTAAATAGTTATTATAAATTGGCTAAGTATTTTTCAATAATATAGTACATTTGGGTGTGAATGATCAGCATTGCTTGAAATGATAAACATTATTTACTGTATCATCAACTTTTAAAAGATTTTCAAACTTTTGTATACATTTTATTTTTGGTAAAATGTATACAAAAGTTTGTTTCATAACATTTATTAAATTGGTGAAGAAATATGAGAGTTCATCCATTCCGTTTTTTATGAGTTTAAATAATTATTATATTAAAAATAAAATAATTATTACCTGCATCTTGGGAAACAACTTCAAATCCATCCTTTGTGCTTGCCTTGGCGCCAGATTTTCCACTAGTTGGTACAACATTCTCATCAACATCATAATCACTTTCAGAAGAATCATCATCTGAACTCTCATCATCATCTTCCAATTTCCTTTTTCTAATGTTGCTTTTTGTGATGTTAGAAACAGTTTCTTCAGCAACTTTTTTCCCCTTCTCTTTGAATGTTTCGACCAATTTGTCTAAATCAACACCTTCGTCTTCGTCCTCATCAATATCCTTAAAACTATCTTTTTGAAACCATAACTCTGCCTTCTTAGAGCGTTTAGACACAGGGTCTGTATTATCCAAATCAGTTAACAAAGGATGATTCTTAGGTATAGTCGTAGATTTCGGCAAAACACTGTTGCGCAGCGTATTGAGTTTTGTAAGTTTATCAATTTTTTTACTCTCTGCGTCTGAATCTGAGAAAGCTGAAATAATAATTCAATTATTAAAATGGCATACCTCCTTTTTATAAACACAACACAACACACAACAACCCATAATGTCCCACTGCTGGGCTCGGGTCTCCTCTCAGGAGAGGGTTAAGGTATAAACACCTACATACAAATACAATAACTGGCCACAAGTCTTTTCTTAAGGATTGTTTTATCAATTTAATGTTTTAGCAACATTCACAGGAAGATGTAACCAATCAAAGGACAAATTCAAAAAACTTATAAACTAACTCATATAAATACTGTTACAAATCAACACTTCACTACTCACAAGGAATTAGATAAATAAACTACTAATCTAATTATTAACATTAATTTCCTACCCAATGACTCTTTATCTTGTTCACCATCAGAATCTGACTCCATTTCCAATTCACTGTCAGAATCTTTGTAGTAAAGGCCAGAAGAATCCAATTTAGATGATTCTGTGTCATATTTCATATATTTACGTTTAACCTTTAATTCATCATCTGAATCATCACTGGCCTCTGCTACTATATCAGGCTGCTGATCAACCATTCGTGCCAACTCCTAGAATCATAACAAGGATAGATATAGAAACTTAAGAGATACAATAGATTAAGATATAGAACATACATGATATCAAAAAAATTTGCAATAGGCTGAGTGCCTTTCAAACCGTTCACGGTAAGAAAAGTAGGAGTTTTTAAATTTATATATGAATCTCTTTAGGAAATATGATGCACATAATAGTTGAAATTGAAAGGGATTGATAGTGTATATATGTTAGGTAGGCCAGACAAACTCATTATTAGCTCTATTGAGATAACACAAATGAATGAATAAAAAGGTTGTATCTCACCTCGGCATTCTTAATATCAGAGAGTTTGAACATGTCATTGCTCTCCAAAATAGGTCCGTCATCACCTTTCAGCACCATCTTTAAATTCATTTTTTCAGCCAGTTTTTGCCTTTGCTTATTTAATTGTTTCCTTTTTCGCTTTGACTGGCGTCTTTCTTCATCCTGAAATTTACAACATTATGATGTAATTACCACCTAAACTTGTTCTTTTGGAAATTGATTGTTTACACATATAGTAAACAATGTGTAACCAATCTTGAATAAAAATTTAATTACCTGTAACCCAGCTATTTCTTCATCTACATCATCTTCATCTTCCATTTTCTTATCTCCATCACCATCCGCTTGTGATTCCTCATCACTTCCATCCTTCTCTTTACTCTTACTCTAAAGGTTAAATAAAACATAACATAATTAATATGTAACAGTGTGTAAAAGTAAATAGGTAGTTATTTTATACAATGTCGATACCTCAGCGGCTTTCAATTCTTTCATTTGTTTGAACCAGCTTAACAGGGATTTTATATCCTTCCTTCCAAGGACTTTTATATCTTTACAACATTCTTTTATTTCTGTGGTGGTCTTAGGATGTTCAGCAACATCTTTGATATCTATAACAATCTGTAACATTAATTAACACAAAAGTAAATAAAACTGTACTGAAATTAAAACAATCATATACTTGAAATAAACTTAAAATGTGGACTCACTTCCGAACATCCTTGAAGTAAATCAATAGGATCTTGGTCTGGATCCAAAAATTTTGACAACAGCACCTTATGATGAGTGGTATAATCATTCTCTTGATAACCCTCAGCCTTAGCTTTCTTTTGCTTTTCTGGGTGCAGAATATTCATGTGCTGTTTTTTCACTATTTCTAAATCTTCAAATACATGTTTAGGGTCAAGGAACTTGGGATCAATTGTATCAGGCGCAATATAACCTTGACATACAACAAAAATTTCTGATGACTCGTTACGAGATGCCTGAGGTTTTGTGGCATGAACCTTCTTGAAAAATTGTTTAAGCACCCATAACAATGCATGATAATCTTTAGATCTGAATACTTTAGTGACAAACCAGCCTCCATCTCTTAAGAAATTAGTTGCCAGTTTCAAAGCACTCAAAGTGAGACAAGCTTGTTGGTATGCATCATGAATCCAATTCAAACCTACGTTGGGAGCACCATCATGAAGAACTACGTCAGCTTTCCATGTTTTAATTTCTTTCTTAATGGCAGTTTTACATTTTTCTGTTGTAATATCCTCGGTCAGGCCTATACAACCCGGAACTGGTTTGATGGGGAACAAATCTACACCAATGACTACACTCGACAGGGGCATATTCTGATGTGCCACCTGCATCCAACCACCCGGTGCTGCACATAAGTCGATACATACTCGTGATTTTTGTAAAAATCCAAATTTTCTATTTAATTGAATCAATTTAAAGGCAGCTCTTGAACGGTAACCTAAAAATACGATTTATAACATTAATCACACTTTCACAATACCACGCTATGACATAAAAAATACATATTTTAATGGCTTAATACCTGTTTCCTTAGCTAGTTGATAATATTTATCTTTCCGCTGTTTTCCTATTTTTGTCTTTTTACCCATTGTGGAGGATTTTTATCAGAGACTACCAATTTTTAAACTCTTCGCGCATTGCAATGTTTAACACCTCACAGTTCGAATTAAGGTTATATTTATGTCACTGTCACAACCACAACATTCATTTTGACTTTGTTTACTTCTTAAATTCAGATACTCCATTGTTTAAATAGCCAGAATATGAGTCATGGGTTTTTTGAACAATTGCAATTAACACATCTTTAACTATTGGGCATTATCTATCAAATATCATTATATTTGTTTGCGTTGCATTGATGCTATAAAATATTTCCAATTGTAAATGTCGATAAAAATTAAAATAACATCAAATGGAACGTCTTTTAATGCATCAACTTACGACCAGCGTTGCCTCAGGATATATTATTACGAGGCTCCAGGGGAGTAAGTCGTAGCAATGCCCTTAAGGAATTAGTTTTAATGATAATCCTTTTCATTTTAAAATCCAACTTCTTCTTCTCACTCGCTTTACTCTTGGCAGAGCGAGAGTGGTCACGTAGAGCTAACTGTACTGGTGGTAGAGGTGGACAAAGTCCCAACAATACAACTTCTACATAATGAAAACAGTCGTTGTCATGGGAATATGACAAATTTGCATACATGAAATGGACAATGAGAAAACCTAGAAAAACTAATTAAAGGATCACAAAGTGTTGTCCTATGTAGAGTTGGAACCAACAACACTCAGTGTAGTAGAAAGTGGCTTGGCAACAGCTTAAACCACTTCATTGTGCGTGTAGTTACATAAAAATAAAAAAGCAACGCAAAACATAGTGCTGCTTGAACACGAAATCATAAGCTGGCGACAATTTAACTGAAAGCTTGTCAAAAGGACGCAATAAAGTGTGAGTAGCGTGACAAGAGTTGTATAATGAGTCCGTAAAACGTGAAAGTCAAATTAACATATTTTTCTATTCGAAACGCTTACGCGCTCACAACACCCGTGCATTAGCGAGGCCCTGGGTGGTTGCCCTGCTTGTCGTCCCCAAAGGACATCGCTATCAGTCGATTTTTGGTTCCTATAATGAAGTTATTGTAATTAAAAAAAAGATACGTCAAAGTCTGTCATTGCGACATTACGATTGTCAGTGTTTTGCTACTAAACATTTAGTTCGTAAACAACTATTTAATAAATTCACTGTGGTTAATTAAAAAAAACTCAAGTATTAAAATATTTTTATCCTAATATAGTCAGTAATTTCAGGCAAAGTTTTTTTTAAATTTAGACTCTGTCAACTGACTGTATGTTTTTACTGCCCGTATATACTTACAGCTCAAGAGGAAGTGGCATATTGATTGATGATCATAGATAGATACCTATTTAAATCTTCAATAAGCTCTAAGGTTGCCACGTCGGTCTTCGCTTTGTCAGCGTCTATCACACTAACGAGAATAAAATCAAATAAGTAAAAATACGTTTTTTACATTGGCAATGATTATTGTTGCATCAGAATCACCATTGTTTCATCGAAGTTACATGTATCCTGTTTGAGTGTTTCTAGAATTATTCAGTTCTGTACTCTGTACATTAGCACCATAGCAATCGCTCTTAACGTAAATTCTCTGTAAGATCTTGGACAACTATTTTTGTGAATTGGAAGTTGGACTAAAAATTTTTATTTTTAGAACACATCATCATGACTCCTAATCTTCAAACTTTCGTTAATAGCTTTCAAAACCGTCTGTAAGTATATTAATGTGAATTTCTTTTTAATTTTGCATATTTCATCAGTTAAAAGCAGCAGGAACCATCAATATTACTATTAATAAAATACAAGGTTAATTAATGACTACGTCATTCTAGAACAATACTGTAGGAAAATTAAGAGCACAACAAATATCGTACGAAAGAATGGATCATAACAAAGAAACAGCCGTGGCAGTTTTTTGTTTCAGTATTACCTAAAGATACACGTATTTATTTATTTACACTTTCTTTACTTAGAGATTTACGTTTGATATTATTTAGACGGTGGTAGGTGTTATCGCTTACGGCGATTTCTTTCAAACTTCTGTACGGATCTTGTAAAATCAGTTTTTGGGTAGTTTGTGATATACCTACTAATAATCTAAGTAGTTATTATCACATAAACTTATACCCAATTGAATTTACTGTCATACTAGCTGAGCCCTGCGGTGCTACCCACAAAACTCAACCGCTAGTAACGCCGCGGGCAAGGCAAGTCTAAAAAAAGTAGCCTAGGTTACTCCTTATATCATCAGCTATCTGCCAGTGAAAGTCCTGTCAGTCAGTCCAGGTGTTCCAGAGATTAGCTGGGACAAACAGATACACAAAAATTGTGAGAAACATCAATTTGGTATATGTACCATGTATACATGCATACTCATTTAGTAAAAAGTGTTAAGTTATTTATTGGTATAGATTAGGTTTTTGCCATATTTTTTGTATATATACATTTTAAAGTCATTATGCTTTACTAATTCCTATGAAACATGTATAAATATACACAATATCTTTATTTTAGTGAACCACCAGTTCGCCAGCATCTTAAAAATGTATATGGTACCTTAATGATGACTTGTGCCTCAGCTGTGGCTGGGGTCTATGTGGACATGTATACCTGGTTCACGGCTGGCATATTATCTGCTCTTGTGGGAGCAGGCTTAATGTTAATGCTGATTGCCACACCCGATAATGGCAAGAACACAAACCTGAGACTTGGATACCTTCTCGGTTTTGGTCTAACTTCAGGTATTTATTTTAGAATTTGTATTTTGATTAGTGGTGTTTCCACTAAATCCACCCATGGGTAAAGGCTTACCCAATTAAAACTTAATTTCTTAATCAACATGATACCTGTCCAAAAGTACTCGTTGAGTACTACTATCAAGTAAACTATCAAGTACAAAAGTATTGGTATTGAAAATAAAAGTACTGTATACCTCAAAGCATTGATACTTTTTTTGTGTCCCGATTCTAACTCATTAATATCTATTTGATTATATCATCATATTTGTTTTTTATTTAATGAAATATAAAATTAACCATCATCCTTAGTCAGTAATTTAGTTAGTTACACTTTAAGATGGTGGTTTGGACACAGTATTTTATTTCTGCTAGAAAGATCTGAAATTTTAATACATTTATTTACCTGTTATGGAATATATTACAAGAATCTTAAGAAAACCTTCAAAATTTTTTGGGTGAAGCTATTGGTTCTAGATGTAGAAATGTAATTTGAAGAACAAGCAATTTATACATCTACTTCTCTTTGAAATACACAAGGTTTAGTTACACTTATTTACTTTTCAGGAATGAGCTTAGGACCACTTCTCCAATATGTCAGCTTTATTGATCCTTCCATCATCGTGACAGCCCTCCTAGGATCAACATTAGTGTTTGTTTGCTTTTCTATTGCTGCTATGCTGGCTGAGCGTGGCAGTTGGCTCTTCTTAGGTGGAACACTAATGACCTTACTAACTTCTATGTCTCTCATGTCATTAGCCAATCTCTTCATGCAATCTTACTTTGTGTACCAGGTAAGTTAGATAAAATCTGTTTTATAGTTTGAGGTGTTTCTTTGACACAGCCCCATCATGAATAACTGTTGATAGAAATACCTGGTCTTAAACATTCTTACTAGTATTGGAGTAACAAAAATACTATTTCTGTGCCACTTTAAACATTGAAAAGAGATATGATAAACATTTATCTACAATTTACAGGCTCATCTTTATCTTGGACTTATGCTCATGTGTGGTTTTGTACTGTTTGATACGCAACTTATCATTGAGAAACGCCGTATGGGGAACAAGGACTTTGTGCAACATGCTCTAGAATTGTTCATTGACTTCATTGGAATGTTCAGAAGACTGCTTATTATTCTTTCTCAAAAGGTATGATCATATAATATTACAAAAGGAAAATTGTTTAGGAAAATGCTTAAAAAATAACTTTTTTAAATCATGCTCGCCTCCTATTGGTCAAATGTAACTATCTTAGGCACGCCACAAAAACACATTTAAAAAACTTGGTAATCAATCGATAAGTTTAAGTCAGTACAGTTCATCGTGAGCAACAACGTGACACGAGAATTATATATATATATATATATTTATTTAATATTTAGAACAAACAAGCTGACGTATAGTATAATATATTACATGTACTTCTATTGCCAATTCAAACTTTTTTAAACTTTAACCTTGTTTTTTCAGGAAGAACAAAATCGCCGTCGCAAACGTGATTAAATAAGCATTTTGCGAGTTTATTCCTTGATTACGCCAGACTTGACATAACTACGAAACAATGACGTGGATATTTTATTGAAGATGATTCATCAATTTTTAAAACAACAAGTTTTGCGCAGTTAGGGAATATATTACCATAGTTATTTTGGGAAGGTGAAATACTTCAAATAATCTTTTATTTTGTTATCTAATAATTATAATTAAGATATTTATAATAATTACTGTAAAAAATATGGTAAAAATAAATTGGAGCTGATTGTAATGAGTTGTTTCATTATATGCTACTACTACGCATCTTAACGAATCTGGCCAAGTTACGTGCCGGTCTCTTTAAATAAATAGGCACACAGACTAAAATATATAAATACCTACACTTAGCGAAGTATGACAAAAATAGAGAGTAAGTACGTGGTTAGTCTGCTTGCCTCGACGTGTTTCTTAATTCTCAAAATATATCGTAACGGAACCAGACAATTAAATAGAAAAACACCTAAATGTTATTTTTATAAGCAGTGTTCCTCATCTCTAACAATTTTCTGGTCATGAGTTGGTATGTTTCAAGTTATCTAGCTTGCCTCTTAGCCAAGATGCAAGTGTTTCGCGTGGATTCTCTTTCTACAATCGCTAACTCCTCTATTCTCTTGTGAGGCGCTCATAGCACAGCTGCGTGATTAGAAACAATCGACGAGGGTAAGCAGTCAGTACCTAGTTGGGTGACCGCTGGTGGCATGATACCGTGAGCGTCTCCGTGATTCGGAGGTCACGTTAAGCTGTCGGTCCCGGTTGTTTTCATAGGATACCAGTCGCGAAGCTTAATTGGAAGCCTTTGGGCGGCTTAAAAACATCAACGGCAAGATTTACGTAGCCGCAACGTAGTCTTGTCAATCCCCCACCCCGCCCTCGGCCAGCGTGGGGATGTATGGCCTTAGCTCTCCTGAGAGAAGACCCGAGCCCAGCAGTGGGACGTTATGGGTTCTTGATTATTGTCATATGTTTGTTATTTTTATACTTAATATCGTAAACGTTTGTAGAATATCAACTTGGCTAGGGGGCTTTTTATAGACTACTAATATAACATTTGGAACTTCAAATTACTGTTTTGGCAAAATATACTCTTACTAAATTTTTAGAAGTGAGATAAGCGATCCTTAGCTCATTGCAAAACGAAAGAACCCTTTGTCATTATTCTGTGATCAACCAAACGCGTTATGAAAGTCCATCTTTGACAACCTCGGTAGGTACTTAAAGTCTAAATAATAAATATATAAATAGGTAAATTAGAGAAAATTAGATCGTAATGATCACCTCAAAATTAGAAAAACCTGCTATAACGGTATTATTTCTTAAAGCCAAATTGATAAGATAGTTTTAAATGATTAAACAGTGATTGCCTGATACGAGTCTAAAGAAACATGAGTTTTATAGAATAATGTTATGTAACTTGTTTATGAATACATTTTATCTCAAGTTTATGCAATAAAATTCAAAATTTCTGATACTAAATAAAATCCTTATTTAAACAGAAACAGTGATGATACTATTTTAGGTACTTCATTCCTAGTACACATACAAATTAATTTTTTAACTCAATTTTTAGAAATGAGATGGACGGACATTTGCCAATTGCAAAAAGAAAGAACCCTTTTCCATTATTCAATGATCGACCAAATGCGATATGAAAGCAGTCTTTGACAACCAATGGAGATGATGAATTAGAGAAAATGAGACCGTCATGATCACTTCAAAATAAAAAATAGTAATTTCGTGTCCTGTTAAATCTATATCTACTATAAATAACCACCCCCGTAAATAAAACTAGATCGTATGTGACTCCTCATGTGAAAATTATTGTAGGTATCAAAACATATGGAGCTTGAAATAAACATTTCTTCTGTATCGGCGTGTCATCTTAATACCATAGATGTTCTTATCATCTAGATACACGTATCTAGTATCTGAAGCACCTGTTGACTCACGGATTTTTTTTTCTTTTTAGTTTGAATAGTATTAGGTATTTCTTTTTTTTTAAATATAATTTATTATGAAAGTGTTATTGACTTAATAAAACACCCGTTTAGGTATAATTTAATAGTATTGTAATTTTGCAAAAAAAAATTGCCTTCTCACGCCATAAAATTTAATAGCATGAGTCCTTGTATAAATGCCGATTACTTACTCTGCTTTAACTACCTACGTTAACTACGAGGTACTTAAACATGTAGGTACAACTCTCAATAAATCAACGATAACCGTTATACAAAAAATATATTTTATCAATAACATTGTTTAAAGTATAAAAATCTTTAGTATTTTATAATAAATAAAAGTAAAATTACTGTATACGAAACAGAAGAAGCGTACATATATTTATCTATCAAATTACAATACCTATCGAATCAAGTGCTATTTTCTTCATGAGGGTGTACTTTATTTTTATCATACAAAAACAATTTTCTTGCTCTACCCAATTCACTATTTAATAATATGCTAATAAAGTTAATAACATTAGCTTCTCCATTTTCAACATCTATTCGTGGATCTGAGATATCTAATCTGCTACCCACGGCTCCATTTTCGAAATTATTCTCTACAGACGTGGATTGTTCTTTAGGTTTTCGTACAACGTAAAGCTTTGGTGAAATGCTTAATCTACAACATTTATATTTGTAAAAGGGGGCTTCAGTATCACTGCTTCTCACGACATATTCATAGGTTGAAATGCCCAACATAGATATATAAACGTGAAAACAGCATAAATGTAATAAGGCACAACCAATTGCCGCGGCAATCACACAAAGAAATATTAATAATATTAAAAAAGATATTGAATTTCTACAAAAGTCTTGTGTAGTGCTTGCTAATGCAGTACAGTTAATAAAATTTTGTGCTTCAATACTCAAATACATAGGGTTTGTAAAAAATATCACAAGATCTGCTATACACAAGGATGATGTAAATATTGATATCATCAGAGCGGTAGCAACGCAAGCAATAAATGCTATGTAATTTCGTCCACCAACACAGTTATTGAGCCACTTGCAATGGTGATCAAATTGGTCCACACATTTGTTGCAGATACTGCAATGTTTTGTTTTTCTACTGCTGGTGTGTATGTTACACAAGTGACACCTTCCATTTTCAATAACATGGGCGTGAACGTTGCGATCGAACTCCGGCACATTATAAACTTTAAGCTTACGTAGTTCCTTTTCACTGGGATCTATTAGCGACGCTGTCAGGTGTGATGCGATGTGAGACACGTATAAAACAACGAAGATAACCAAGGATATCGTTTTCAATTCAGCAAACTGTATTTCTGTCAGTATAGCGAAATTTAAGGAGCCAGTCGCTATAAATACAAACCAACCAATAACTTGCTGGTAATTTAGAGGTAGTTGCAGACCGTTTAATCTCCTTTGAGGCCTTGGAAATGAATGTGAGGCACAACATTTGTCCATCGGATTTGCTACAATTTAAATATTCCATATAAATATGAAGGCACGGTTTAAAGCAATGAATAGTCTTGTATGTACTTTTTATTAAAAGCTTTTTAATGAAAACATTTTTGATTGTGTTATGGACACAAACAGATCCATCCGTAAACTACTGCTAACTGATAGAGAAAACTGTATGCGCGCGCATCTTGAGCCACATTTCGTAATGATTAACCCTAATAGCATTCCTGTTTATTGACACTCGTTATTATTAAATTACGTCAACTATTGAGGACTTGAGCGTACTCGTAGAATACCATTTCGATAATGAAGTTTACACACTAAAACAATACTTTATAGGCCACGGACGATTTTAATAATAATACTGCGTTATGAACTTATAGGATAATGAAATAGGTTACCAAGGAGATAGTCTTTCATAACATTTGCGATACAAACAATGTGCGTGTTTAGGACGGAATGTGAATTCGTCAAACCATTGGCTAATTTGTCAGATCCTTTATTTCTTTTCGAATTTTTGAAAGTAATGTTGAATAAGGACAAGTTTTTCATCTGCCGCGATCGTTAACGATTACCTGCCTAGAGAGAAAAAGCATTTAAAGTCGCTTGCCACAAATTAACTGAAATCTAATCCCAGTCAGTCACACTTGTAATAGCGAGGCTGGGGCTTAAACGGTATTCAATATGCATGTATACCTACATAACTTTGGAAGCAATAACTGTTAATCAATTTTAGGAAATAGTAGGCATTTTTGTTGTAGTAGCAAGTCTAAGACATGTGTTGATTACTGCCAACAATCTTTATGGATTGTTGACGATAACGAATTTATACGAAGAAACAAAACCCTTAAAAATGATTTTTCTTGTAAGGTTTCGTTCGAGCTAAAATTAACACAATTAAATAAATGAACTCTTCATTATTACTATAATTATATTAAAACTTATACAAGTAACAATAATAAATATTTCGGACATTAAACAAACAACGCCATCGAGGCCTATGGCCTATGTTATTCGGTGTTCTACTTATGTTATGGGTACTAGACAACTGATATAAATATATATGTATATATATAGTACTTTTGGTAATTTTTTTTACATACGTATTGTACATGGGAAACACCCAAACTTAGAAACAAATATTTACATACCATACAAACATTTGGTCCGAAACGGCAATCAAACCCAAGACCGAAGCACGCGCGCTCGCAAGAAGCACAGCAGTCGCATACACTTCCACTGTGCCACCGTTGCAATTAATATAAGTAACTACATATATATTTTATATGTCGAAAGTAACAAGTAAATATAAATATATTTAAAATGTATTAATCTTATATTCACATGCAAATTACTCAACAATTATTTACAACATCGTCCAGTTTTGAAACACTTAATTTGCTGTTAATTCTGTTTTAATAATAGGTTCTTCTGAAAACTCCTGGGCAATTTTACGTTTAGTGTGAACTAGTATTCTATGACCTGTGCAGTCTAGGTTCTCTTCGTAACATTTATTTCTACAACATTTCTTACAAAGCTGATAGACACACTTTTTACCCTGAAACAATATTAAAATCATGTTTTATTTGTGCAGTGCAGAGAACAATCTATTGTGTCATTTAAATTTATTCTTCAATGGTAGACAAGATTGTGTGAACTAAGCGCATCTGTAAGTACAGAGAATAGGTTTGTACAGTGGAAACTAGAAAATCCGGATAATCGAATGTATAAAAAACGCGGGTTTTGTGCACATGTAGTACATAATGTAAAACAACAAATACATTTCGACGAAAATCTGTGACTAAAACGAAATTTTCGATTCCGCGGGGTAATGCCAGTTCCTACACGTTCATACTTGCATAAATTATTTAATTGGTCGCGGTTGGTAGTCTGGATAATCGCGAATCCGTATAACTGAGGACTGAGGGCCGGTTAATCCAGTTTCTACTGTACTGACAGCGTACCGTTGAAGTCGTACTAGATTGCGGAAGAACGTCAACAATGATACAGACAGAATGGTCCATACAGACCATAGACAAACAAACATAATGGTCATTTGAGGTAAAGCAGACCATTGGTGATTTTATAACCCAGAACTTGCTTTACATTTTTTACTGGGCTGATATAACATTGAGAATAATAAGATTGAGAAACAGACATGTAATGTACAATATAAAAATTCATAAAACTTACCAATGGATTGGGGCACTTTTCCCTAACACAATATTCACCACTTCTGCCACCATTATCTTGTTTTTCTGGTCTTCTCATAATTCTTATTAACTTTTTCATTTTTTTTCGAGAAATAACATTGCCATCACTATCTTCAAATTTTCTTTTTGCTTCAACAGCACTGTCCTAGTAAGGATAACAATAGTTAAAAAAATATTTACTAACATAGGAACTAAGAACAGTTGCCATAAATATTTAATGCCTAAAATACGCCAGACGTATCTTGACGAGTCCGAACTTCGCGCAGAAGGTTGCGCAATAACTTTTTGGGAATAAAATGGTGGCATGAGGCGACGTACGAGGGGCAGTGGTCTAGGCTAGAGATTGACTGTAAGTAAACACAATCGACCTTTAATCAAACAAATTAGCGCATCACCTTTAGACAGTTACACTACATAAATCCCAACATTTGTCTACGACTTATTATAAATCTTGATAATTAACCCAAAAAAAATAAAACAAGAAAATGGTTGCTCCCTCGTTTATATATTATTTGTTGCTTTGTATGTTGTAAGGAATACGTAAAATGACATCGCCCGGGCGCAAATTTACACTAAGAAAGTAATACTTATCTTAAAATTAATTCAGATTATTACATTTTCACGTTAAATGTATGAATACAGCTTCTTTAAAGAAGTAAGTTTGTTAAAACCCAAGTACGTCTTTTTACTTTTTTTAAAAGACAACTACCGCATTAGGAATATAAATTCCTGTGTCGCGGGGATCTTTACAAACATACATGAAACGGACACAAAGTACACCCAGACTTAGAACAACAATTTATGGATCTCACAAAGTGTTGTCCCATGTAGGATTTGTACCCACAACACTAGGCCAACTCGATACGTACTACTCGTGCGCGATAACTTGAGACCCGCGTGGAATTCGTCACCCCTCCCCTCATACCCGCGCACCTACCCTAATAAATTTATAGTTAATAAACGAGATTTCGATTTTAATAAAAACTAAAAAAAATTTTTTTTCTCAGTTGAGGCCTGATTTATTTAAATATCAGTTATCTATTAATGTGTACTAGAGTAACGACTGTTTGAGAAAATTGAAAACCTTATAAAATTGAATATAAAAATATTTTTATGACTTAATTTCAATCAATTTGAATAAATATCTATCAAAAAACACCCAGGCACGCGTATTGAACATCTCTTTTTGGTTACTTCGTGCTTATTGGTTACTTCGAGTGTGCATGCGCTAAAGTTCGCCGAGCCTATGTTCAGACTCGCTAAGATACGTCGGCCGTATAGTACATTCCAGTAAGTTATTTTGTTTTATTACACCAATATTTACATTTTCTAAATTAAAAAACGTTGGTTGGGAAGACTTGATATTTATATACTACTAGTTTTTGCCCGTGGCTTCACCCGCCTGTATGTCGGTTATCGCGGTTAATAATTACTTATGCACTTCCTCAAGAATCATGCCATGCCATGCCATTCATTGGAATCTGTGTAGTGATTTAGCAATTAAAGCGTAACAGACGACAGACGGTTACTGAAGAATTTATAATATTAGTTTGGATGTGAGAAAGAGTACATTTAATTCAAAGAACACATTACCTCATTATTGTGTAACTTTTTCTCCATTTTCTGTGTATGTTCCTCAGGAGACATTCTTACATATGGTTGGCATATCCAAGGTGGCAGTATCAAGTTGTAACCATGTCTACAAATGTTTTCGTCATCGTCAAATAGTAATTTACCTTCATGGTATGGTAGGTATTTATCTTTTACATTGATACATACTCTTTTAAAGTCATTTAAGTTTTGTCCTGTTGCCAAGAGTTGTCTGTCCTCATTGTTTTCTGATAATGAAAATCTAAACAAAAAAATTAAAAAATGTGCTTATGATTATTTCATTATTTCCTTTTTATAAACATCAACAATTTAAAAATTTATGATAAATATTTATCTTGAGATTGAAACTAGTGAATTATACAAGATTAGATAGATTGATAAAAACTTCTTGTACTTACATTTTGTGGAATATTTTAAATAAATGGCCTCTAATGTAAGAAGATGGGCATGGATATTTCTCTACCAAGTCGAGGTACTCTTCCGCCATTTCCCACGTGACTGGGTTAATACCCTCAAAAAGGGCTGGGTTTGTGAGAATGCCTTCTGCACTCATTATTCCATCCACTCCAGTGAAATCCAAGCATCTATACACATCTTCTAAACATTGAATGTTCCCATTGGCAAACATAGGTATTGATACTACATCCCTGTTGATAAGTAATTAAAAATAAATAAGTTTCTATTATAATAGTAATACATTGTTTGTGGTTATACAGAGAAATGTACTCAAAGACAAAATATAAATGTCATAAAAATTATTTGCTCACTTCAAAAGGCGAAGTGCAGTTAGTAAAACTAAACTGAAACTCGGTACTCGAGCAACAGTGTTCAGCCAATTGAAGCACCTTATGCATGTCTTTCTACTTAGATCTTTTAAAGTGCTCTACAGATTTTAATACAGTTTTCAACAAAAGATTAAGTATTGTATAAAACAGTAGAAGTAATTCAAGAATTTCAAAGACAGCCATGCACAGCTAGGCCAGGTCATTAGTGTAATAAATAAAACTAATAAATATTGTTTCCGTAAAATATCAAGGAAGTTGCATTCTTTCTTACAAGAATGTATCAGCAAAATTATAAATTAACATACCGAACTGCCTTTATATGTCTCCAACTTGCAATACCTGTTAAGGGACCTTTTTGTTCCCTTGTTCTTCCATGAACTGTAATTAATTTACACCCGGCTTCTTGTAACATCAACGCATATTCAACAGATTTATTGATATCTTCAAAAATTCTTACTTTGCATGTTATTGGGATTGAGACCGCTGCTGACATAGCAGCAACTGAAAAGAAGAAGCATTTGTTTTCATGTGGACTACAGAAATGCATATTTGATCTTATTCCTACTAGCAAAGGGAACCAAATTTGAATACAAAAAAAAACAATTGCAGCTTGACTTTAACATCAAATCCTAATTCGATTAAGGTACAAAAATATAATAATTGAATTAAATATGTGTTTCTGATCAAGATCTAAGGTTCATGAAGTATGATATAAATGAATACCACAAATAAATGACAACATTCCAATTTCGACATACCTAAATATAAAATAAGTAATTGCATGACATTTCATTGCACTTTAACTGTAAGTAACTGCATGTTTATTTTCAGAAAAGAAGTTTAAAATTAAACTTACTAATTTGTTTAAGTAGTTCCCATTCATCCTGGAGAAATGAGCCATATCTTCCTCTTTTAGCAATTGATTGTGGGCATCCAAGATTTATATCTATTGCATCGCAATGTGCTTCTACGAGTTTTGCAGCAGCTGCCATTGTTTCTGGGTTATTACCACAAAACTGCAACATAAAGATAGTTTAAGAAATTGCATAATAATAAAGAACATAATTAAACATAAACAATTATTCCAGACCTGAACAATCAGTGGCCGATCCTCTTTGCATGTCACCATGCTATCTTTTCTGTACTTTGGGTCTTTAGTGAAAACATTACTATGAAACATAGGTGTATAACACAAGGTTGCACCATGTCTTCGACAGAGTAGCCGCCATGCCAACTCACTGGCATCAACCATAGGAGCAACCACAAATTGTGGTCGTCCGATAGAATCGTACCACTCATGACTGGACATGATAAAACAGATTTATATACGTTATACCAATGAACAACACACAAGTGGCTCTCTCTTTGAGATCTCACTTCCAATTGCTATGTTATGTAGTGTGTAACTAAAAAATACTTAAAAATAATGAATGAAAACACTTAGATCTATTCCTAAACAGCACATGGGTGACAGAAAATATCTCAAATGTCATATGATTTTGAAAGAAGGCTATAAGCAGTAGTGTTGTAACATTTAACAAAGACCTAATATGGTTTACCAGGTGTCTTTTTAAATAAATCATTTTAACACCATTCTAATCCTATTTCAGATAAGTAATAAGCAGTTAAACATTGTTTATAATAAAATCCGATCTTCCTCTTCAGTTCTGATTTGCTCGATGTCACTTAGGTTCATGCACTTAGCTCTCCCAAGTATAAGTTTGTTTATGAGAAATTTTGAGGTCTATCTGTCAGGTACCAGGTCTTACCGTGATTGCGCAAGTTTGACTTTTATTTTTTTCATAATTATAATGTTGTATGATATATACATAAGCAGCAGAAGTTTCTACCTTCGCTGATGTTCTATCCTTGACAAATTCAAATCGCGAATTGATATTTCATATCTTTTCAACTTTTTTGTGTTTGGGAGAGATGACAATTAGCCGGATTAGCTATTCTGCCAATGTCCTGTATTTAAAGTTTTCAATTCTATATTCTACATTCTTCGAATCTTAAAGCTCACATCGTGATGAAATTGATGATAAAAAACATAAAAAATGTATATAAAATGAATAGGACAGTGTCTTCCGAAAAAAAAATTGGCAGTCATAAGGACTGCCGATAGAAGTGAAAACTTTTTTATTAGATTAGAAATTTCAAAATGTATACATTAAAATTATCAACATTAAACATTAGCAAGTGAGTGACGCGAAGTCATAATATATTTCTCTACCAAAAAGTGCTCAAAACGGCCAAAGAAGTTTTGTGACGTCAGCATGTTGGTGACGGTGATGGTGGCACAAACTCATAAAATTTTCTCCTACCAAAAAGTGCTCAACGCGGCCAAAAAAGTTTTGTGACGTCAGCATATCGGTGACGGTGGCGCGGTGACCCGAACTCATAAGAATTCCCCTTACTAAATATTGGTTTTTGTTCGCATAAAAAGTGCTCTACGCGCCTAAAGAAGTTTTCATTTCAACAAACAACGAACTACTCCTTCCAAACTTAAGCTTGTTTAACAACCCTAGTATCAATGCACATATCGTGCAAAGCCAAAGGGAAAAAAAACCCTAGTATCAAAACCATTGTACTCTGTGGTCAAAACTCAAAACTGTCAAATTGTCAACTGATCAGTGATATTGCCGCTTGTTTAACTTGCGTCACAGTTTCTTAAAGCTCACTACTAAAGTAACTTAAGAAATTAAAAGTAGTGCCCTTTCAAATAAATATAAATTACAAAAGATAATTTCTAAAAAAGGCACTTGAAGTATTAGCTTATTTAGTTCAAAATGGCTCACGATATAATGGTAATAACCATATTTTCTCATGCTTTGTTTACATTTTTTGGAAGATTAATTTATCGTTTATTTTTTGTTTCAGAGTCAATTTTACACTTCCCTTAATCTACCGCTGCAAGAGAAACTATTAGTATTGAGCAGAATTATTGACCAATCAAGTCCTAATAAGGATCTACAAGCATTATTTCCCCAATTGATAAGTACCATATTCTCCCCTACTTTCCAGAATGGATGGGGATTAAGAACTGTTACTAATGAAGTCAACAGATATGAATTTGATGCGTTGGTCAGTTTCTTGGAGCCAATGGGGCCCATGTTTCAATTATGCTATAAACTTTTATCAGATCCACAGTTAAAATATAATTTACCATTGAGTTTATTGCCTGTAAGTATGCACATCTGCCTTTTACTAATAATAAATGTAATTATGCTATAATAGCATACAACTAATAGATAATTTCTTTGCAACTCATTAAATTTAAAATACTGATAATGGATACTAAAGCTGTATCTGTGTCAAGTGTATACAATTATAAAATATGAAAAACATTGCAAATAATATAATTAAGAAAATATATTATTAATAATAACAGAAACCTATAGATAAAAACTTAAAAGTTAAAAATACATGCTATCTGCAATTGCTGATTATTGATTGTGTCAATTAAAAAACATACATACATAAAGTTCTGACTTATAAAGAATAAGCAAAGGGAAATTCAATATACACAATCACAATTAATATTTGATGCCATTTACTACATAAGAGACCTATTCAGTTGTGATAATTGAAAGGGCAGTAAGTTAGAAATGAGGGTTTGGAGAAAAGAATGTGCAAGTTTGTCTCACTATACTTACTGCATTAAAATGCATTCCTAATTTACATACTCATATGAAACCTAGATAGAGAAATAAACAATAATAACAAAGGCCACCTTTAACTTACTGACCTCACAATCACCATGCCACTACTAATTGAGTACTGCCAAGCGAATACTTTGGATGCCATAGAAAATTAGAAGTAACCATCAAAGTGAAATGCCTGAGAAATCCCTTTGGTTGAGAATAAAAAATAGTAGAATGAAATATCAAAGTAGTATTGAAGTATGATGGAATAATGAAGAAAAATTTAGCTACATTTTGTTTTTCCAGCTCGACTTGCAAGTGACTTTAGAGAGAGGCAGATGTCCACAGTTTTATGCAGATATGTTAACAACAGACTCACAATCACTTAATGTAGTAGCTTTAGCTCTCAGTATCCTTTTTAAAAACCAAAATATAATGAGCCCTTTAATCTGAAAAACCACTTCACTCATATGTGTTTTTTTCAACAAAAATCTTTTAATGTTTCTAGTTTTTGTTATTAGTTGAACAATTATCAATTTTAACAAAAACTGGAAACTTCTCAGACCGTCATATCGCCAGGGTTTGTGGCCGACTGACTAAAACCACATGGTGTGCCATTCATTGCCTGAGATAGGGGGATCCAGGAATAGCTATTATAATGCCATCCAGGCCCCACGAAAGAGAGTTCACCTTAAGTTGGTGCCCACATAAGAGGATATGTACTAATCTGTCCCATGCTGCAGGCACCGTCTCAGGGTGAACGCTCTTTCTTCTGCGTTGTGAATTCGCATCGCGCCAATTCGCAGTTTTTGGGTACAAACAAGCCTTAATAAACAAACCTATTCTACAAGTGAAAATTTTTGTTTTAAAAATATACACATATATATTATTTTCTTATATCATGCTAATCAGATCCGTTTGACTATTACATCATGAATTTTGCTCTTCATCTGGTGAACAACAATCAGAACAAAACCACTTGGGAGAACTGGAACAGTGTTTACTTTACACTAGCATGTGATTATCTTATGCACTTCTTGCCATCAGACCCGAATGCCACTGTGCTACCTCCAATACCAAATTACACAGGCAAAGTGCCCATGGCCGCTCCACTTCAAACAGCTAATAGGTATGTTATTACGTTAGGCCTCTACACATGCCTACGGCCTGGCCGGTAGATTTAGGCCGCTGCGGGCAACCCACCGGCAGCATTAGGCCGCCGGCAAAAGCTGCTGGAACCCGCAGAAAATCATTGCAGTCGGTGACCATGCCATCATCTTTTTTGCGTGGTATGGTGTGTCTTCAGAGCAAACGTTTAATGGGTAGAAGAGAGTGATATAGACTTTTCTTGTAAAAATTTACACATAAAATAATATCTGTATGTAAATTAATATAGTAATATCTAATCGATTTATGAGATCATTGATGTATATTTTTTATATATAAATTCAAATCTGAAATTTCAAATTATATGTGACATCTTTTGCAATATTATGTTTTAGACCTTTGTATTCTCCGTCACTTCTGTTAATTCCTGATTTATCGGGTACTAGCATGAATAATCAACATTCGCACACTACACAGAACCAATCACTCAATGAAGTGTGGCGATCAGAAACAGTTCTCCAAATCTTTATTGATATATGGATGAGTGTGGAACAAATCAACTCTAGGAATATGGAGGTAAAGAAAATATAAAAATACACTATGCTATGATTGAGAAAGGGAAAAGGGAATTAATAATCTGTTGAAGCTGCCTGTAGTGGTGAAATGCTGAGCTTAAAGCAACGGTTCCTCAATCTATGTGAGAGGGCTTCGTTTTGTGAGAATTTATGATTAATTACTGAAATGAAACTAGGGATAGGCTAGACTAACTACTAGACTAACTACTTCTAAATCCAATGAATGTCCTTACGATGGTGTTTCTAAATACTACTCTATGAAAGTCTGACCTTAAATGTTAACTAAAACTTATTGTACTGTAAATAAAGACTAGAATTATTTCTTTCAAAAGTATTAATAACTTTGTTTACATTACGATGTTATTGTTGTTGAAAAAATAATATGTTTTTTATTTGCAGTTTTATCAACGCAATTGCCAAGTCATATCTTCAAGTCCAGAACGTGTCAGAACAGTTCGCGTCCTAGTCAAACATTTACACTCCTTCTCTTCAAAACATTTGTCAGATCCTGCCGTAAGGTCTTCGGCCCTCAGAAAGTACGCACGACAAATTATGTGTGTTCGTGCGTATCATTATATCAAACACTTGGTTACAACATGGCCACTAGATGCCTCGTTCAGACTTGTTATGGAATTGTGGTTGAGCTTCATACAACCTTGGAGATATGTTAATAACACTATATCACAAGACAGGTATTACTTAATTCGATTTATTACAATTTAATGAGTTAATAAAGGATTATTTGTGTCATAGAATGTTTTGGACTGTAAAAAATACAAGTTAAGATTTGAGGTTGGTGTAAAAGGATTAGACAAAAAAAATGAAAAGTCTGTACATTTATTTTGCCTTTATACAGGCCGTAGTAGAGATATTATTATTGAAAAAAGACACTGGTTCTTGACACTATTGTTCTTTTGAAATCTAGACATAATGTGTAAATAAACTTATAACATGATGCTATTATAGTTCATTCGCATTCAAGAAATAATGACGCATCTATCAAGCCCGCATCCTCACCAATCAGGTTTCAAACTTTCGTTACAAAATGATCATTTGTTGGTACCTAATTGGTTCATAAAGTGTATTATAATAGTCCTCTTTTCTCTTAAAGCGCCTTTGAAACTAACAGATGCTGCCCTTTTTAATGTGAATAAAAGATATGCCTTATGAAATTAGAATAAAACTCAAAAGCATACACAGAAGTGTCGACGTTACAACGTAAGACATAAGATAAGAATATAGAATATAAAAACTTTTTTTTTAATTATATACATTCTGCTTTTTAGATCGCCAGTCGCCAATAACCAACGGGATGAGGGAAATTTTAATTGTTTGGACGCTAGTTATACTCAATTTATAGCAGAGAATTTTCCATCATACACCTGCATGTTTCAACTTGTGCTGCCAAGGTTTATGAGATTAGACTTAACAGCTTATAAAAATGCTGTAATGTTATTCAGATTGGGAAAGGTAAATTTCATAACAAAATTTTTTGTTAAAAATTGATTAAATTTAGCTAAATTCTAACATATTTATTAAATTTTTACTTAATTTTGAACATATTTATTTCTTTACTTATTTCTAAACAAATTCAAATCATAATTTTTTGCTGGTCAAGGGTATACAATGCTGTTTTAATGTACATTTTTACTTAATTTTTAACATGTTTATTTGATATCACCACGTGTTTCGCTCAGATATATAGACAGACCAGCTAGTTCTTTCCTTTAGGGGTTCTTTTTTCTAATTTTGAAATAAGGACCTCTAAAATTTGCTTTCCACTTGATACTCATTTGTTTTGAACAGCCTGCAGTGTCATATTTATTTTTCATAAAAAGACGATTCACATTCATTGTTACTTTAAATATCCAGACAAACTACAGTAAATAATGTAATTGGTTTGAATAGCCAAGCCAGAAGACATTCCAGATATATGAAAAAAAATATGTAAGACCTAATTGAGTCCTCGTTTCTCACCTAAACATCGTAGTTGCAAATTTATGAATACTTACAACTGTATATACCAGAAATATACCGTGGGAGAGCCACGCTTCGGCATGAATGGGCCGGCTCGACCGGAGTGATACCACGGCCTCACAGAAAACCGGTGTGAAACAGCGCTTGCGCTGTGTTTCATCGAGTGAGTGAGGATACCGGAGGCCCATACCCCAATCCAACGCCCCCTATCCCCCTCACCATCCCCCTTCCCCCCAGACCGCCATAGTGTGGGTCACCATGCTGCATTGTTCTTTTTCGCATTGAGGATGGTGACCACCACTCTTGGATTCTGCTCATGCTTTCCATCAGGCAGGGCAGAGTCATTTTGGCAGCATAAATATATAAAAAAAAAAAAAAAATTTTACATACTAGCTATTGCACGCAAATCGTTCGCGTAATTATTTTTTTACTTACAAAAAAGTAAAACCTAAAACCCAACTATGATAAAAACGACGCTGAAAAAGTATAAAGCAAGATTTTCAGGACACTGGATGAATGGTTTTTTTCAAGCAAGAAGAAGCAAGATAATCGACATAGATTCTACCAAGATGCCTTCGTTGCATGTTGATGTCATACGATACGATACTATAGTGAGGAGCTATGAGGGAACAGATGTACCTATATACTTACATAGCTTGTCAAAATCATAACCCCCTTTGGCTTTGCCGTAGCCGGTTAGTGAGTTATCATTCGGTATGATGATTCTATTGCTACTAAATAATGTACAGTGCAATAGAAATACGTTGATGTAAGCTAATTTCGCCATCTACTACAAATATACGGGTTTACTCGTACTTGTACATACATACATACATACATAGCCTGTTAAAATCATAATCATTTGGGTAAAAGTGATGAACTTCAATGTATACATAGATATAGCCTATGACACTCACAATTAATATGGTTTTCTATTGGTACCATAGATTACCAGATATAACCTCGCAAACTTTGCCTCTTCATATTATTAGTATAGATGTACTTTCGATTTTACAGGTGTTTTCACAGCAACACATCATACCTGTTTTAAGAAACTTAGAACAAGGAATTACAGAAAGTGGTTCTATATTGAACAGTAGCCCCGACAGCAATTACAATTCAAGCTTGGACCACAGGTAACCTCTATGTTCCTATCAAAACTTTATAGTTTTTTTAAAGACAACCTTCGCACTAGGAATATTTCTTGTGTTGCGGGCATACGCTAAACGGACACAAAGAATACCCAGACTCGGAACAATAATTTCCAGATCACACAAAGTGTCCAATGTGGATTTTGAGCGACACTCACGCCATCCGTGCGCTCATATTAAAATCAGTTGTCCTACAAATATGTAATATTTAATAGGGTATCTATTTACAGCTACACATACAATGGTGTTCCACTACATAAGTGGGCGACGATTGCGAAGCAAGCTATATCTGAATTAAACTTGGCACCGAATTATGAATATGAACCTGTTTGGGGCGACAACACCCGTTATTTTGCATCAGAATTAATGAAAAAAATAATATCTGCAAAAGCACAATCTGAAAGTTTCGTTGAAGAGTTCAGCCGGAAGATACATTTACGTAATCAAGGTATAACTTTATTACTTTCATTATTTAATAATGATAAATCGCTTCATTGTACACCTGATAACTAAGATTACTTCAGTCAAAGTGTCAGTCAGTAAACGTGACTGCCTTAAACTTTGGTTGTTTATGTAAAATATCAATTATCTATACAAATAAATAAAAGTGAAGTTTTTATTTGTAATATTAATATAACCGCTTTTTACTAAATGCATATGTGTACAAGGTACACTAAAATAACGTTTTCTTTCTGTCTGTCTTTTTGTTCCGGCTAATCTCGGACCGATTTTGACGGGACTTGCACTGGCAGATAGCTGGTAACATAACTGAGTAACTTAGGCTACTTTTTTAGACTAACTTTACCCGGAGTTATTATTGTACCTCGTGTAAAACCGCGGGGCTCAATTAGATATTAATATAATTCTATTATGTTCTTTTCTTACTGTTCAGGAATTTGGGCATCATTTAAGAATTTTCTGATGATTGGCAATCAAGATGAAGACATTGTATTTTTAGAAGAGTGCAAGAAAGTGCCTGCTTACTTGAATGCCAGTATCCATCACTTTTCCAGCATTTTTGGGGTACTTATTTTTTTTCTATTCTCTATATCTACTCCGCAATATGCTTCGGCGACATTCGCAGCCACATTTAATATAGTGGAAAAAAGACTTGGAGGCCTGGTTTGCTCTTTAATACCAAGTAGAACTACTTTTGCAAGGCTAGAAATAATAATAATAATGACTTATATCCTGTGAATGATATTATTTTAGCTTCTTACAAATGTATATCTGCAATTGTAAGACTAATATGTTGTAAGACACTTAGAGCGGTAAACTACCAATTCCTAAGACACGAGTTTTTCTCAATTTGGGGTCGGAATTTCACTTTACTGAATACGTAGCTAGGTACATGCTTTTAAAATTCATTGCGTAACTTATTGTGTTTTCATTTATTACTTATTGTATGTAATTTTGTCGAATAAAATTATTATCATTCTTATATATATCTATTTCAGTTCAACGAAAACACGTTTCTAACAAATGAACCATCGACTATTGAAGATAACTCATTGGAACATTCGTCTTACATCAATTCAACCAGTTTTCCACTTTCAATAACTAGCAAGGTAAATATTCATTTCAACAATTTATGCCATTATATATTAAGTGTTACATGACGGAAGCTCTATATGATACTGAATTAAACGTTCGTGTGAAACGTGTGTGTAAGTTTTATCTAGACCAGAACTTTTTATATATTTATCTATAAATGTCAGTACTTTGAGCTTTGAAAACTCTCATTAAATATTGGCTTTTATATACCCTTATATTTTATTTTAACCGACTTCAAAAAGGATATTCGATGTTCAACTGTGTGTATTTTTTATAAGATTAGATATTTTTATTTGAACGCTGTTTAAATAAAACAAAACTCACTTTTTTATAACATACTACAAATCACATAAAATATGTTAGGGGTGGGTAGGATTTCGATCATGTACAACCCCCCTCAGAACAAAATAAGCAATCCCTCTCATTCTACTCGTTCGTTCAAGAGAAACACACAGTGCTGACTTACTATATAAAAAGTTTTTTTAATGAATATACCCATAATATAATAATAAATCCATTTAGACTATTACAATATATCAATAGTACGAAGTAAAAATATGCAAAATGTATAGCCAGCTTTAAGATTTTCTGGTTATAGTATAGGTAGTAAGTAACCCTAAAGATTACAATGCTTACAGCTCCGCAGCAAGCCTACTACAGTGGCGTACATGGGTGATCCAGATCTAATTCCAATTGCCTCATATGAAAGTACAATTTTAGTTAGAATGTTCTATCAAATAGCTTCGAGATTGAATGAAATTGTAAGTACTTCTTGTATATATCTCACCGTAAGTAAGATTGGAAATACCATTAGATTTAATCCACCTAGCGAGATTGTAAACTGTAGAAAGATTTTCAAATTGTCAACTGTCAGTAGATCAGTCTTACAGCAGACCGTTCTTATCGAAGTAAAACCGATACATCACATTTTGTCGCGCGTCAAATTGTCAACTTTCCCTTATTGATCGTCTTACAGTAGATCGTTCTATAGTCATAGGCTTAGGTTAGAACTTCTTTAAATAATCACAAATTCATTTTTCAGCCACTGTAATTTTATGTAACTGTAGCTGCGAGGTATTTTCAACAAGAAATAATTTACAATCACAAAAATACTATATATTCGGCAACAAAGAAATATAGCGGTTCCGAACACGCTGTTCAACCAATCTGCGCGCGAGATGCGATCCGTCGCATACGATATCACAATATGACGGTTTCAGTTCGATAAATTATAATCTAACTTAAAATAATACGTTAAATCGCAAGTAGTATGTTAGAGTTCACAATCTTTTGACAGTTTACAGTCTCGCGAAATAGATTACAATCTAACAGTTTTGACAATCTCACGGTAACATATATATGTATATGCTTATGTTAGTCATTATGATTATATAGCATAGTTAGTGGTTATTATATATAAAAACTACAAAAAAAAAACTTTTTTCGGAATTTTTGAGGATTTGTGTGATTTTTTTACGGCTCGTGGTCTCAATAAAGTTTCGATTCATATTCAGCGGACCGAAATACATGAAAATCAAAAAAAAATATCATTAAAACTGCCGATTTTCGTGATTTTTACGGTTTTTTATGGTTTTCTCGAAATTTCGAGGGTGTAGGGGTCAAACTGACCTCGAATTCGGATTCAGCGGACCAATATAGGTAGTGTCCGTAGGTAGGACCGGTCAAATGCACATTCTACTTAATTTTTTTTGTGTGCCGGTGTTATTAATAATGGCTAGTAATATATATAGTATCCGGATTTATTACTTTGGCTGTAACATGTTTATATTACGAAAAACTAATTTATCCCATTAGAAATCATAAAATTAACACTTTCTTATACAAAACAAGAATATTTTAATTTAAGAAAAAACATTTTAATGCTGTTGGTTTTTTATACCCATCAGATAAAATAAAAATCTACAATTACACTTTCAGTATGGCAACCAATTCACCCAACTATGGAACAACAATGATCTAAGTGGATATATAGCTCGTGAGGTATTGCAGAGCCCTTGCGTTATCCAGACTTATGTGAAAGATGCTACTAATCATCAGAACATTGTAAGACAGGAACTCCCTCCACGTTTATCACTGCGACGACTCGGCTCACACGCTTTTGTCATCTGGGTCACAATCGGTTACTTCATATTCAAAATGTTTTCATTCAGTGGTTCATCCTATTTATTTATAATAGCCTTAATCTGGGTATCATTTCTATTAATAAAAGCAAGTTCTAAAATGTTAAGATTAATTTAAATCACAAGTTTTTATATTGTAATAAAATGTTTAAAGTATAAATTGTTTTTTTAGCCACACTAATGTACCACCAATTTATTTGAAAAATTGAAAATAAGCGTTGCGGCCAGTGACAAGCTGTTACGTTATCCCTACCAATATCTACAAGTTAAGTTGCTTTGTTACCTCTGAAACATCTGAACTCTTACTATAATAGTAAACTTATGCCTAGAGTTGGTTCTCTTTCACATAAACCAATATGCGTTGGGTCAGAGACTCATCAATATGCGAATGTGGATTAGACGAAGGCAGTTTGGAACACATATTTTTTTATTTCAAGAAAAAAAATCCGTCTTTGGACTTATATGGCTTTTTAGGAAACTTGAAGATCCCCATCCCTATTAATTTCTCTTCCTTTTTAACCTATTCATCGCCAGAAGTCATTCAGGCGTTAATGATTTTTATACGTTGTAATATCATTAAACTTTAATCAGTTTTCCTTCGTCCTCCTCCACTTTACTATCTTTGTTTTTTTTTTTAATTATTGAAAGATTTCATTAATAACTGTGATAACCTTCAGAGCATTTTTATTGTTCTTAAATTAACACACGAATTCTTTACATACGTTTGTGATTGGCAGAATTGTCGACATCGGCAGTTGTCCTATCCAAAACAAAAAAAGGGCTTACGGGAGATTTTTTTTCGAAAGACGGTCCTCGTTTCATCTCATCCACATTTTTTTTATACTTTTTGTCATTATTTTCATCACGACCAAGACTTGAAGACTCGAAGACTTTAAATACTTGACACTGGCAGAAATAGCTGATTAGCTGGTTGCCATTTCATCAATTTAAGAAGAAGAAGAATTGGCTTACGGCCAGTGACAAGTCGTGAATTATTTTTAATCACCTTGTCCTAAAAGTTGCGTTGTTACCTATCAAAAATCTCAACTCTTACTAGTTAATAAGATATAATAATATGAATAAAATATAACATGACAATATACATAAAATATAATAATAAACTGTGTGTTGAGCTGATTATCGCCCACATAAACACTAATTGAATCAAAACTACCTCGGTGGCGCATTGCGTGCGATTGTGACTGCTGTATTGAGGTCTCGGTACGGGTGAGTACGGGTTCTTTTAAACTCGGGTTTTTTTGAAGCTAGACGGCGTTGTGTCTGATTCCCGAATTAATAGTGACCAGTTTTCGTAGTCACGGTATGAATAACAAACAAGAAATCAGGTGTATAAATTTATTCGAAAAAATCTGTAGAATACAGAACCTTTAACTGTATTTCTTAAGAGTAAACTTAGGTACAATGTTCATGGAGGTCATCTCCTGGAAAAGCAGCTTGCAAGCATATGGCATCTCGACGCTGGTGACGGCGGCTGAGGAGCGGCAGGACTGGCACCACCCGCGCGATGCGAGCCGACCGCACGCGCCGCAGACATACGCGGTGAACGCGTCCGATGCAAGCATCAGACGTTCGATTAACAGCATGCTGAAAACATATTGTAATTCTCACAATTATACCTTTAAAAAAAGAACCTGTTTGAAATATAATTCTGTCGTCATAGTTTTCGCATTTAGCGTTTTTAGTTTTACTTCCCGTTACATTGGCAACCGACATCCATAACCAGATTACGACGCAGAAAAAAACAAAGCACTCATGAGGACTGCCGAAAGAAGGACTATGGATATTCAAATTGTTTGATCTTAAATTAATAACACGGTATACAAAGCTCATGAGAAGCGTGCGGTGGTGCTGACGCGAGTGTCACGCTTTTTGTTCAATCAAAAAGTACACAGTATACATATGTAGCTCATGACAAGCGTGATACAATGATCACGCGAGTTCCATGATTTTAGTTCACACAAAAAGTACTCAAGGCGCCTGAAGAAATTTTCACTTCAAAAATCTTTAGACTCGACTAATTGCCAAATACATAATTATGATAGATTATTTTTAAAACTAGTTACTAAGAATAATTATTAATGGTACAAGATTTCTTTTCTCTAGGCAACTGTTTGCTCATCTCAGTTGCCAAGCACAGTGCCCAGGAGGTTTTTAGTTTTTTCGTAAAATTACATTGATCCAAGTCCAGCTAACAAATTAACCCCTTTTTTATATACGAAGAAAACAAATTTAAGTTATACTTACTCCGGTTAAATAATTAAGACATTAAATAAGCTAAAAGATAATTGTCACAAACACCAATACCAAGCAAACACCTTGCTTACAAGCACACACATACAAACAAGCGCACTTAATTTTACACATTGTTTTTGTTATTTTATTTGTAATTAACTTTGCATAGTTTATAGACTAGATATGGCCAGCTGTGCTATAACTACTGGACGTTATCTTTAAAACTAGTCCAAGAGCCGGGAACCTGGTGATCGTAACACAGGTTTTCCTTATACAGAGACCAGTCTCTCATAAAGGTCTCATTTCTTCATGTTACTTTTGTTTGTATTGTGTTACCTAAATTTTACTAGCCTTTGTAAAAGAGCAATAAATAAATTGTTATCTTACCTTGCGCCGTAAGCGATGAGACAATCGCGCTCCATCTCTCCTAACCTAAGCCCACCATCACGAGACCTGCCCTCGGTGGGTTGACGTGTTAATATTGCTCGAGGACCTCTTGCACGTGCGTGCATCTTGTCCTGGACCATATGTTTTAGCTTTTGATAGTACACCTAAAAATGGAGACTTCTTTTATAAAAACAGAACAAGTGCTAGTTTCATTATCACACAAAGTTTCATTAGATAAGGATGAAACAAATTTCTAGTATCTTGTGAAGGTATACTAGATATTTAGAATAGGATATCAAAATTGGGTACGCGTTATTTACGAATATCTTAATTTTTACCAGATAATCTAATGACAATCACACATACACAATTTATATAAAATACAGCATTTGTGCTGTTGTGTTTATTTGGTGAGTGCGAGACATGGGCCCAATGCTGCAGATATATCTCTATAGGCCGCCATAATGTTTATTAATATGCTGCATTATTGCATTGTCTGCTTTCGCTGTCCACTACAGTTAGACTCTGCTCACTGCTGGTTGGTAGAGTAAAGTCATTTTGGTAGAGCCATTTATAATAAAAAAAAATACAATAATAGTAGATTTGGAAGAAGTAATTTTTATTTACTTACTGGACCAGAATAAATATAAGCCTCTAGGGGTTCTCCTGTTAAACCAGAATAGAAAATATCTTTGCCATGGTAGTTATATCCATGTTTTTCTAATTCATTACATAAATCTGTGACCTTGGAACCACCGAATGCAGTACCTGTGAATAATAAATTAAACCATGGGTAAAGACTAGTGTTGAACTAAATATTTTGCAAAATGTATTGATATTAATAATAACATTAAAAAAATTACTTACCATAATGAAATTTTCCTTCTACTAGTCCAGCTTTTCCTGCTAATATTTCGATAGTTTTACCCACCGTCATTCTCGAAGGGAATCCGTGAGGGTTCATGATCATATCGGGACAAATCCCACTGTCATTGAAGGGCATATCTTCCTGTGGTACTATTAAACCGGTAACGCCTTTCTGTCCATGCCTAGAACTGAACTTATCTCCTATTTCCGGTATACGGGTTTGACGCAATAATATTTTGATAAGGGGGGCATCATCACTGTTTGAGGAGACCATAACTTTTTCTACATAAGATTCGACGGGTCCTTTATACGTTACTGGGACATCATTATAGTCAACTTGTTGCGGCTGACCCTGGGTGACAGGATTATAATTTACAGAAGGCATTTGCTTGTTGATTAACACTTGTCTGTTTTCGACCATTTCACCGGGCGACGCAATGCCGTCCGCATCTAAAATATCATGGGCCTTTATGACTTTACCGGTAGAGGCGTCTCGTGATGGTCCCATTATCCTATCTGATGTTTGGTTGCTGTATCTTTTCATAACAGTTTTTGCGCTTTTGTATACTAGACAGCGCCCGTAACCGCGATCTACAGATGCCTGATTGAGAATCAGGGCATCTTCTATATCATAACCACTGTAAGACATTACTGCGACTGTAGCGTTTTGCCCCGCAGGCAATTTGTCGAAGTTTATCAACTCTATTGTTCTTGTCTTAACCATAGGACATTGTGGATACACTAAGTTATACATCAGGGTATCAATTCTGTTTTTTTGATTATAGCCAATAGTTCCTGCAATATAAAAACTACGAGTTAAAAAAGAAATATTCTAATAAATCTATAAAATATCAACTCAAATCGTTACTTAATGAAGATGTAATAAAAATGAGCAGCAAAATAATTAAAACTGACATTCTAAACTTGGATTTAACAGGAAAATAAATATAACAGGTTTTTATTAACTGTTAAGTATTTAATATAACACTTACCCATGGCTTGTTTACCCATAGCACATTGATAGGTATTTCTTGGACTTTGATTGTGGTGTGGGTAGGGCACTAGACCGGCACATACTCCAAGAATTGTAAAGGGTGCAATTTCCATGTGAGTAGTTACATAAGGATTTATGTCTGATTCATATACAGCTATATTACTATCATTTTCTTCATTAACATCTAAGTATTCAATAAGGCCATCTTTAAGAAAATCTTCAAATTTACGGATGCCTTTGTTTAGTTCATCTAAATGTGACTGCTGAACCAATGGAGAGCCTTTTTCTACAATAATATATGGCCTGCACAATCTGCCGCCATCACTGCAAATGTACACTGTTCTTTGTTTATGACTTGGGTAAATTGACACAAATGCCGAAATAACACCGCGTCGTCTGAACTTTCTAAATACTTTGATTAGTTTCTTGTATTGTCTTATAACACCCAATATGTTACCTGAAAAGTAAAGAATGGTAGCAAATTGTAACCAGATTTATCTCTGAAGATAAAGGGAAAGAGGTGACCAAAAGAGGTGGCACCGAAGCATATATTATGCAGCAATCAATAGGTAATATAAAATAACTAGAGCTTACCATTAAGGAAAACCATGTAAACATCTGGATGATTGATGTCTTCGCCATCCAAATTTCGTACATCTTCAACACCAAAGTTACGAGTCAACCTGGATATAGGGTATTCAGAACACTCTGTTGTAATGTGACTCATCAGTGCTAAGTTCTTAACGAGCCCACATGCTTCGCCCTCAGGCGTGTCAGAAGGACATAACATGCCCCACTGCGAAGGTTGCAGCGATCGCGGGCCAGACACTTTACGGGTTTTCTCAAATTGAGAATTCACTCGAGTCATCATGCCCAGGGCCGAAATATAGCTGAGTCTACTTAACACTTGTGTTACTCCGTGCCTCTCCATTTTAAATCTTTTGATGGTCCAATTACCCTATAAAATTAAAAGCAATATAGAAAACGTATTTATGCGAACAAAAATCTGTACTAATATATGCGGACGTTATATCGTATTAAAAACTACCTACTGCCTAACACCAAAACAATTCTCATGCAGGACTGCATGAGAATTGAAACAATTCTCATGCAGTCCTTAATAATCCACATAATTGACTATGGTGATGTATGCTACTTCGACCTGAATGCAGATCTCCTCAAACTAGACCGCCTACTTTATAACTGCATTCGATTCATTTTTAATCTCCGGAAGTACGACCATGTGTCAGCCTTACGTTTTCAACTAAAATGGTTGCCTATTCCCCTACGTCGCAATCAGCGAGCACTTACTTACATTCCTATTTTTTTTTAATTTCTTAATTCACCATTTTCTCCTTCTTAGTACGATACGATATAGTGTACAAACGTAGTGTATTTGTGTCGGTATATATATATATATATATTTATGTACAAATGTGCATGAATATATATATATATATATAT
>PKRV01000040.1:4768204-4788007 GCA_003709505.1 Hyphantria cunea
TATATATATATATATATATATATATATATATATATATATATGTACAAATTTGCATGAAGTGTTAAACACTTAAATAAATAAATATATCAAGCTAAGGAGTTAGTTTGTTTGCTTGAACGCGCTAATCTCAGGAAGTGCTGGTCACTCTAAGACCAATAGGAGCAGAGCACCAATGAAGAATGTTACAAAAACAGGGACAATTATCACGCCACGGGCAATAGGAGACGCAAATGAGGTTACATGGGTCAGCTAGTGTTTTCATATAATAAAAAAAATATATAACTTACCGTGGAAATAGCATTAAGCAATCCACCAGTGATAAAGTCTGGTCTCATATGTTTTACAACATCAAATGGAGCAGCTTTAACCTTAGGTATTATCTTATCGGCGATAGATTTTAACTCCCAATTAAATCTTTTAAAAAGATCTTCAAACATCAAAGCAAGTAAAGATCCCGCTAACTCCATCCTCTTGTTACCATAATAGTCTGGATCGTCTATTGCAGCTTTGTTATCTTCAGCTTCGATTACTCTCTTCACCATAATTGCTAAATAAATAGCCTTTACGTAGAAATTATAGTTCTCAACTGCTACATGAGCAAGAATAGTTGTAGCTAGCAGCTCTCTGGCTTCGTCTATAGGAGTCCGAAGTTTTTGATTGCCTGTTTGAAATCTGTGCAAAATAATAAATATTAGTTTAGGCCACGTACCGCAGAGCGCCATTTAGCTTCAAACTAAGCAGAGCTTGCATTATGGCAGTTTGATTGACTGATAGAATATTTATGTGGCTTTTTATTGTAAATGCATACATATCATATATAGGAAACATTCAAACTCCGAAACAAATATTTGGAGATTATTCAAAAACTTGTTTCAAACCGGGAATAGAACTCGAGCCGTTCTTGCCGAAATCAGCGTCCATGTACTAGGATTAACGTTGGATCTAATATATCTTGACTTTATTGAGATTTAATTTTTAGGATATGATTAAAACTAGATAGTCTGTATTAAATGATTTAAAAACCTTTTAAATTTTAATTTGCTTCCTATGTACGCAAGTGCTTGACTTTGCGTGAATATTTTCATAATATGGCACTCCATGATACAAGGCGCCATTTTTTTCATAACCGTTTCATGTGAACCAATAAGTTGAATAATTTCTTGATCACTGCATATTCCCATAGCTTTAAACGCAACTGCTATTGGAATGTCCTGAAAATAATATAAAATATTACTTCATGAAATTATATGCTATATTCTACATACCAATTTTTTGGATAGCTTGCCAACAAGACTGGACAGCGCTAGTCTAAAATAAAGTAGCCTAAGTTACTCAGCTATCAGTTAGTGAAAGTCCCTTCAAAATGGGTCCAGCCATCCCAGAAATTAGCCATAACAAAGGAATAAAAATTTTTTAATATATTTTTCATGAATGTACTTTCATAAGCATTTAGTAAAAAGTTGGTAATTTGAATTAACAAACAGACGCGTGAACTTTATTTATCTGTACATACAGAGTTAATTTAAATTAGCGCATTACCTCTTGCAGGCAGCTTCACTACATCAATCCCAACAACATTTGTTCTATGACTTTTTTTAATTAACAGTTTTTATAGTTTTTGTTTTTCCATACAAAATTTATTTATCGCCTCTGAACTCGCATAACTCTACGCTACGCACCTTGCGTAGGCAAAATATTGGCACGTGTTGCAGGGCGCGGGGTTGCGGAGTGACGCGGCGGCGGCGATGCACAAAAGAAATTAAGAAATTTACCTCAGTCATCAGTCGTACGTCACGATCGATTAGAAACGCGTGCGCAACCCGTAACATTTTGTATGGAAAAACAAAAACTTTAAAAACTATTAATTAAAAAAAGTCGTAGAACAAATATTGTTGGGATTGGTGTAGTAAAGCTGCCTGCAAGAGGTGATGCGCTAATTTAAATTAACCCTGTGTACATTATGTGTGTGTGTGTATGTGATAAACTCTTCCTTAACGGCTGAACCGATTTTAATGAAATTTTTAACAATTCAGTAAAAAAACATACAAAATCTACTTGTGTACCTGCGGGTGACGTTATGCCGCGGGGCTCATCTAGTTTGTTTTTAGTGTGGATTGCGCTAATTTAAAGTACATCAACATTTTCACAAAGTACATATTAATTATTACGCATCAGATATGTACTTTAAGTTCACACTTACTGTTAACCATAAACCTCTTAAATAATTTTTAATTCAGACAAAACAAAACCTTTTCAAATCTTACTTACAACTTTTTATTTATGAGTTATATTTATAATACTTACATCAGAAAGAGCATTGTGCCTCAGTACATATTTGCCATTTTTAACAATAACATTAGTTCTTGTTTTCTTTTCATGTGTAGAACTTGTAACTTGACATTGTATGGCACCTTTGAATTCGTCAACAATCATACGATTCCTTGAAAGTTGCTCCTGAATCAATATAACTTTTTCTTGGCCTGAAAGTCGACATCAATTTAATATATCAGCTATAAATATTTTTCTTTTTTCATTCGGCTTATATTATAAAACCTTAGTTTTATCTGTAATACGTAATTTAAAAGATTGTGAAGATTACCGGGCTCGCCCTAGACCCACTCTCTTACATTTCTTAATTTACGACACTACACCTAACCCACAAAATCTAAAGGGTTGGTGACACTCCTGATTTTTGATCCATAGGCGTCGCCAGGATAATTTTTAGGAGGGTGCATCCACATCTACACATGCTATTAACCACTGTAAAACATATAATTATATCAGGTCTTTACCTATAAAATCTCTGTTTTTATGTGAACTGAGCCTGGGTCCGCCTTCATCGCATGGGTATAGAAAAATTATTCAGTGGTAACTGTACTTACCCCTTATAATAAAGTAACCACCTGGATCATGTGGACATTCATTAAGTTGAGCCAGTTCAAAGTCAGACTTGCCAGTTAATACACAGTTTGATGAACGTAACATCAATGGCATCCTGCAAGTAAAGCAATAGGATTTTAATAATTGGTTCAGTAGTTTAGCCACTGGACACACCATAGGAAAACATATTGGTTATTAATAGGTATTTTGTAGTGATTTTATAGTGACAGGATGTGTCCTCCCTTAGGGAGAATGGTGGTTTATCCTACCCACCAATTTCGGACTATTTTGCAAACTATCCAGGAGAAACGAAATCAATCTTTGATTCCTAATATAGACAATTCTCTTCCAGATGTAACCTCGACATGAGATGACAGAATTTAAAACATTGCGGCTTTTGTTTTTCCGTGATTATTTTGAAATTTATTCATCTTATTTGTGACTGTAATTTAAAAAAACGTGAATAATATTACTTGTGCTATTTAGCTTATGTAGATAAAGTAAGTATCTACTTTATCAACCTACGTCCGGCGTCGTTCAGGGCCTTAGAAGATACTTATTTTACGGCCGAGACTACGGCCATTGAGGTTAGTGAACGCGTCTTACACAAACAGTCGCCATGACACCACCGAATGAACCAATAAAATTTAAATCAGATTTTTTTTCTAGAAAAGCATTATTTTTTGAAGAAATATAACTGTTTTCGACAAAAGAAGACACTTCCGAACATCATAAAACAGTTTTTCAAAATTACTCATCATGCCATTCCCTCAATGGCTTGGCTGTTAAGAAAAAAGCCTATTGCATTTAAGAAACAAGGAATTATAATTTCATCAAGCACCAACCTGCCAATGAGCTGTTTTTTCTTTATTACCCTTTGATTTCCCCTTACATATTCAATATCCACAGTGATTGGTGCAGAGTATGTCATATCTCTTAGTCTACATTCATGTGGTGTTGTAGGTTTAGTAACATTAAACCCTTCTTCCAAGTCTGGTGTCCCCACATAAGCATTTAAATACTTTATATAAAATAATGGATCTGAATTACAAAAAACTTTCTCATTTGCTTGTACTATTTTCTTAATTTCCACATTGATGAAATAGTTGAAAGAATCTATGTGCTGTTTTACCAATCCTTTGACTTGTAAAAAAGCAGGCACTAATTTCCATTTATCCTGAAAAGAAAAAAACACTGTTCAAGTAAACATTACATTAACTAACCATGAACATGAGGAAGCACATTCTACAATATACACATAAGTAGTCCTGATGCCCTCCTAATCAGTGTACTGCAAAATATGGCAGATGTGTATTAAACATGGAAATTTAACAGCCTGTATAATCCCATATTCTATGCAAATAATCTTAGAAGATAAGAAAGAAAGATATATTCAGATTCAGATAAGTTCAGAAAAAATTAATATAATTAATAGAATCTAAATAGCAGAGTGACTTACGTATCTGGAATACTTAGGATGTAGATAGGGAGTATGTTCACTTTATTGATACTGAACTCTTTTTGAGTGCGACACGAAAATTATTATTGAAAACACATTTGATATTATTTATTTTAGCAAAAACGCGACCGCGATTTTTACAGTTTTTGACACAAGAGAGAAAACAACAGAAGTAACAATTATGTCATTAAAAAGGCATAATTCAAAAAATAGAATAAAGAAGTTCAAATGTCCAAAGAGTATATATTGTTATCACAATCAAAAAATCAATCAACAACCCATAATGTCCCACCCTGGCCAAGTGCGGGTTGGGGACTAGCAAGACTACATCGTGGCTACGTAATCTTGCCGTTGGATGTTTTTGTTGTTATCACACTATGTACAAAACTCTTTGATGAACCTCTAACAATAATTACTCGAATTGAAGCATATCAATTAAATACTGTTAAACTTTGGTAAACTGTTTCTTGAAACTTACTTTGTGCTCCACCTGGATTTAAGTCTACTTTTCCAGAGTACGTAGGTGTAGTACAAGTGAGTGTCAGTCTATGTAATATTGTGTCAATGATAAAACTTACAAAGATAAATAACCTACTTATTTTAAATAAACTTGAAAATTCAGCTACAACCAGTAAGGTTGTTAAGAAACATAGTTTTATTTTGAAGTTCTTGTAAATCGTATGTTTGCATATCGAACAAAGCTTTACATGCCATTTTTCAGCAAATAAAAATCACGATTGTTTACACGAATACAAAATAAACCACGTGTTGAAGTTCTTGTAAATCGTATGTTTGCATATCGAACAATGCTTTACATGCCATTTTTCAGCAAATGAAAATCACGACTATTTACACGAATACAAAATAAACAACGTGTTGAAGTTCTTGTAAATCGTATGTTTGCATATCGAACAAAGCTTTACATGCCATTTTTTAGCAAATAAAAATCACGATTGTTTACACGAATATACAATAAACCACGTGGTTACTAATTACAATTATATTTTTAAGTGTAGTTAAAAGTAAGTTATTTATAAGTAAGTTATTTATATAAATTTATTAATAAGTACGTGTAAACACGTGTGATTTTTATAAGTTAACCACATGTTTCTTAAATACTAAGAAAGTAGACATGACACAAACAAAGTTTCATTTAAAAGTTCGAATCAGCATGGGTTAAAAATAAAAGTAATATACTTACCTCTAAAGTTTTAATAGGCTCCCGTAAACCTTTCGAAGTATTTGAGTCATTCTGCCTTCTGTTTCTCTCTCCCATTTTACTTTTACAAAATCGTATCGAGAAAGGAACCAACTACATTAATTGTGTCATTTAAAAACTTCAATTTCGTATTTACAAGCTGATCAACTCCCAGAAGTTATTCAATCAAACTACGGAAGGTATTAGGTATATAACTAAATGCCTCTGGCAGGCTGGTTCCCACCACAGAACATAATGACTGCGGATGACACTCGACGGACAGTTGACATTGACATTAGACTAAAAAAACAGTGGCTTGGAAAAAAAAGGAGAATAGCAGATCCTGTGCCGCTAGTAACATGTGAAGGCAAGTCATGAGATTTATACCATAGAGAATCATCCTGAATGTTTATATGTTATTATTATATTTTTAGGAGAAGACAAAGAATAATTTAGTGTCTCTGGAAAAATATTGTAAACGCTATAACTAAACGTTTAAGTGAATGTCAACAAAACGTATTCCCTATTTTGTAAACTTGCCATGCATAAAACGTAAATCGATAATCTTATTTCGATCGATAGTCATTGATTAGTTCACTACGTAAAAACAATAATTTTCTTTAACAATATGACTGTACAGTTAAGACGTCGTTGTCTATTCTGTACAGTCAATATTTTAGTGAAGTGAAAGAGGGCAGATTTTAATTTTTACTCATTTATACATAAACAGTATTGATTGATTACTTAAAATATAATAGTAAATAAAAATCAAAGTAATGAATTTTTCATCCTAACTGAACAAAAACGATCATCGAAAACAAGTCGGGATTAATAGTATTCACAGAATATACATATTACTAGGTGATAACCTAATACTGATTCAATTTCCTAAAACATTGTAAATGTTTCGTGAATTAAAAAATACATTTGCTTAATATGATATCAATTTTTATCCCCTTTTAACCAATGAAGTAAACTTTGCTGTAAACCTTACCATGCAATTCTGATTCATACAGAATATTTTTGACTATCTCAGGCAATCTAGTTCTATCACTCCAACCTTTTTGAAGTAATCACGAAGGTTGGATATTTTCGAAAAAGCAACACTAAGCTTCGTCCAGTATCTCTGTCTCTGGTAGCAGCGTGGCGTCGGGCGCCTAGTTTTTGTGATTCTGTTATTATTTGTAGTATTTTAGCTTATTTATAACTTAGAAATGGGTGACTGTACGTATTTGACTGTACATTTTATTAAACTGTCCTATTTTAAAAAAAACTTCATGATTTCAAACATTTGATCCTGCAGCGGACTACAGCGGAGGAGGTTATTCTGGTCAATATTCTGTGCCGCCTCCTGCTATGACGTCGAATGACAATAATTATGGTTCTGGACAAGGCTATAATCAAAGCAGTTATGCTCAAAATCAAGGCCAAGACTGGAATCAACCGAGTTCAGGTAAGATGCATTTTAAAAGTATTTTTTCGTAGAAGTTCACTCTATGACGCATCTTGCTCTTTCACTGTTCATGTTTATTTGTGGACATAATTGTGACTGTGAAATGGAAGCAATTATTAAATGTTATATTTGCGTTAGCTACACACACCAAAAGACTAATTAATCAGATTAATCACAATTCGTGCTGTCCATTTTGCCGCCATGTCATTTGTCACGCATCGACCATTAGTTTAAATAAGTACACTCATTGAAAAACAAATATCTTGTTTATTAAGCACAGTTGCTATTTAGGTTTTTATTAATTTTAGCAGAGTCATAAATTAAAATATATATTATAATTTGCGAAAGTAGCTTAATCAATGATTTTAGGAAACTTATAAATTTGTACCCAACAACTCTGTACATAACTAAATACACAAACTGGAAATGAATTTTTACTAGTTTCTAATTTTCATATGAAAAATAAACCATACATAATATACTATGTACTTTAGAGGAAGAAACTACAATTGCAACTTGAAGCGTATTAGCTCAGTGACAGCTAGTAAACCCCTCCAGTTAAGGATTACATGGTTTTCTCGACACATTGTTGCTCACAATGAACTCCAAATATATTTAGTGGACTTACATATTTTTTTAAATTGTGTATGCCAGCAAGAGTTAGACAACCCTATCTTAACATCATGCATTTTGATTGAAAAGAAACAGACAAAGTTACAAGGCTCAACTAGTTCAATATAGATAATTTGCTATAACTTTATAATTTAAGATACAAAGTTGAATATATACAATCCCAATATGTTGATAATGATCCCAATATTTTTCTAATATTCTGTATCCACTTTTTTTCTTTTTTCAGGTGGTAATTCCTATGGAGGAAGTCAATCAGGCAATAATTATGGCCAGAACTATGATTCCAACTATGGCAGTGGAGGCTATGACCGCAACAGTAGCAGTAGTTTTAATACTAACAGCGCTGACCGTAGTAGTAGCAACTATTATGGAGGTGGCAGTGGAGACCGCAGCAACTCTAGCTATGGTGGTGGTGATCGTGATAGAGACCGACAAGGATATTCCAGTGGAGGCGGTGGTGATCGGGGAGGGTATGGCGGAGGTGATCGATCAAGCTACAATAGAGATGGTGGAAATAGAGATGGAGGGTACGGGTAAGTGTTGACTCTTCGATTTTATTTCATTAGTAGGTCTAATAAAAACTAAAGTTCAAGTACTCCATATCAAAGCAATAAGCTAAGGCATTTGCACCATTGAAATTAATGACTATTTAATAGGCACTAGTGTTTAAAAAGATGGGTATAAAAGTATGTACAATAGGTATATGGATTCTTCTGTGTCTTGTAACTGACTTCTTTTCAATAAGTAACTAAAAGAAATCCACAGAGTAGTGGTGCAAGTGCCTAAGCTTTGGTTGCATATGTTATTTTCTAACAATAGCTGTCATGCTATCCATGCAATGAGGAAAATTAATTAGTAAGATGCATTTTGCTAATTTGCTGCTGCAAATTTTACACAAATGGTTGTTCTAAACTTTGTTGCCGTCATCAGCCCCACTCTACGTGTTATTGAACTTCTTGAAGGTCTGGGCAACACTGGTCTATATGTGGATGGTGAGCAAAATGTTTAGTAGCAAATAATAATCCATACAACAGGGACAAAATGTTTCTATATTTATATACATAACTTAAAATCTATCCAAAGTTATTGACAGCATTTTAAGTATTATGGCATAGCATAGTTTAAGAAGATTTTTAAATTCATTCTCATAATACTCACTTAAGTAATTTATTATTATTTATTTATCGTTATGGCTGGATAAATTGGAAAGTGTATAGTCTGACAAAGACGTCAGCCTATTTGATTACAAATTCTATAAATTAGGGAATATGCATGTTTTTATTTTATTTCTTTATCTGATCATATATATCTCTATATCATAGAAAAAAAATAGGCTTGAAAATAGTCAAACTAATTTTCAAAGTGAAATTTAAAACTGACTAAATTTGAGCTATTTAAATGCCGCCATTTTGCCCGCGGTTTTGTAACACGTTATTGTTACCCAAAGACGTCATTGTCATTTTGTATTTGTTTACTGTTCAGTGTTTCAGTTACTTAATACTTATTAAAATTTTAATTGCTATAAGAATCATGGAAGAAGGTAATTTTTCTGACAAACATTACTAACACAGTTTGAATTTCGACTCCGATAATTTCGATGACGTGACCATTGACGTCACATTTCGTTTCGACCAATATTAAGCGTTTTGTAAGTTTGAATTTACATCCATTAATTTAACTTTTTATTTTATATTTTCTACGTTTAAATAACCGTTAAATAAAAAAATACATACTTCAGTATATTGTAAAGACAATAAAAAGTCGAGAAAAAAATATTTGAGGCAAATAGATATTTTGCATGCATATTCCCTATTTGTTCTTGTCCTATTTGATGCATATTTATTTTAAGCACTGAGACTCATCCAAAACTTCATTTCATCGAATTGTTTGAATAGTTATGATTAAACTAGTTTGTGACCATGGGCAGTATAACCTAGATGAATTGAAAAACTATATTTAAAGTGATTATAATATTGACCTAATTTAATTTGTGTATATATTATCATAAAAATTGGAAACTATATCGGCCAATATATTGTTACAGTTGTTATCCATTCTCAAAATCTAAGATATTACAAATAGTACATTTCAACATGTTATAATAAGTAGTATAATGTTTATATAAATGTTACATATAAAACACATATGCTACAAAATTATTTCAAATTATTTAAATGAAGAGCTAAACAAAATCCAATACTAGATAAGATAAAGTAAAAAAACCGAACAATAAAAGCTTTTAATAAACTTTTGTACAGAATGTACTTTGAATAGCCACAATACTTAATCCAAAAATAAAAAAAATAATTAAGTGATAGTGAGCTGTTTCTTTCTAAATAGGAAATGCCCAGGTAAAATTCTCAAATATCATTTGCTTCATGCCAAGTATGATTGAAGAACATTTACATTCTCAAGAAGGCCTGGCGTCATGTAGGAGGCCTGAAGAACATTTACATTCTCAAGAAGGCCTGGCGTCATGTAGGAGGCCAATCATAAAAGATAATGAAGTGAAAAAGGATGTTGAGTGATCAAGAATAAAATTCATTGCACCGACGCCTAATTAGGGGGGAAGAAGATGAAGCCCAAAATCAATCAGAGTGGTGCATGACTCACCACTCACACGAAGAGGCCTATGTCCAGCAGTGAACTGTCATAGAATGATTATCATGATGAGGAAGTTAGTGATTTTATTAAGTAGCAATAGCCGGTTAATCATTTGTATGATGGATTTAGATTATAGATCTAAATAGTTATAACCAGATTTAATCATAAAATAATACGAGTATGTTCATAAGAACATACTCGTAAATATAGTAAAGGTATCTGTCATTGCCATTACATGTATGTGTTATGTAACATACATTTGTTGAAGGTGTGAAAAAACAATTTTGGTGATTCTCCATTAAGAATTGCTATTACGAAGTGCCTACTGCATTAGAGTTAATGATTTATATATATATTAGTATATATATAATTCATTAATATAATATAATATTTATTATATATATATATATATTAGTNAATAAAATGAGTGACAAAAACAATTACTACAACAATTGACGGTCTTATCGCTCACGGAGATCTCTTACAGACAACCATCATTGACATCAGATTGTTATGTATGATTTTTAGTAGTACACACAATTAATACAATTATTACAATAAGAATTTAAAAAATAAAAAAGAAAAAAAGAGAAAAAGGAAAACAAAATGAAAATAATAACAATAATAAAAATAAATCAATTGAGGTTTATATCTGCTCAAATACACACTCGTTCTCCATACACATGCATTAATAAGCAAATAACAGAAACCTACACAAATAACTATACAACAAATATACAGATCCATAAATATCCTATTCAAGTATTGACAATGACAAGTAGTACTCCTTCACCAGCTTTTTAAATACAGTTCAAGGTTTTTGCTTGTTGAATGCTCTCAGGCAAGTTGTTCCAAAGCTTTACTGGCTGTTCCGTAAAGGTTTGTCTGCAAATTGAGTGGAATGTGTTGGCATTTTTAGTATTAACTTTTCCGATGATCTCAGGTCCCTGCAATGTGTATTTTTTAAGAACTGAAATCGTTCTTTGAGATAAGGGGGTGTTTGAGAGAGATATATATATATATTAACAATATCATAATCCACTAAGATCTTGAGTGCAAGCATCAAATGAATACCACTACCGCTATTGGAGGAATGGATGTCAAGTGCTTCCAATACAAAGGCGGGATCCCACGGCCAGGCGAGGTGATCGTGCCTGGCGGGCTGCGTCGTAATGGTTGATATTAGTATAAACTAATCGGCGTGAGAATTGTTCATATCGTGATCTAGGATAACCAGTTACTCCGTGCTTAGGCGTGGCTTTGTTATAAGGCGCTGTAGTATGTTTTATGTTATGCTGTATTTTGAAGTCGCCACATACCTTTTGAAATGTGAACCAATGAGTTGGAATATATTAAACAATATATGTTAAGTTGATGAAGAGCTTCTTTTTTGTTATATGTTAAAAATACTTATATGTGAAGTTGTATTGCATTGTATTTAAGGATTAATCACATTTACAAATAGTACTTTCTGGCTTTATTATTTTTGTGTTGTCAAATTGTATATTTATCTAGAGTTCAGTACAATATACAGAGCATTTGCCAAGTATAATCTTTTCATGTAAATTCTCTTATACAACTCTCTCCTCACTCATAAATAATTTTAACATGTTTAATAATGTACTTTTTATTATTAGATATTTTTAATGTTTATATTTGCTTATTATAATCTGTAGTTCCTAAGTAAACTATGTATAAATATATAGCTGATTTTACATTAGTTAAAACAGCTTTGACTATAAATATATTAAACATTTTATTTTAAAATTTCTTGTACATGTGTATTCATGGATGGTTTAAAATTATTATGTATTTTGTTAACATGCATGTGTCCAAGAGTTTATTTTATAATAACATCATCACAAAATGTTCTAAGATTTTCAAGGTATTAAAGGTTATGGTAAAGAAAAGGATGCAACACATGGAATAATGGTCACCGTAAAGTGTACCTAGGTGTCAATCAATCTTCGTGCTTCGTTCAGTGTGTCCCCAGCCTGCCGAGTATACTAAACGCTGTTCTTATTGTTTTAGTGGCGGCGGCAGGGGGGGTGGTTATAATAAAGGTAAAGCTCCTCGCGATGAGCGAACGGTGCTTCTAACATTTTATTAATTTGTAATTATCAAAGGGCTGCCAAACCTGGTATTCTATTGGTTCACTGGTAATAAAACCTGTGGTTGAGTGTATAAATATATTATATATAAACTTAGTAAAATAGAGGTGTTACATGTAAGACGTGTAATTATAATTGATTTAGGGGATAAATGGCAATAATAAATATATTTGTGATGTAAAGGTACTGCTAAAAAACTTGAAGAATAATCAGAAACATCGTCGTTTTTCACAAGCGAGGCAACGTGCCCCGTCTATCCTTATTAATATATAATGAGGTACAATAACTGTATGGTACTCTACATCCACTCGAAAAGAACGTAACAACTAAAAGGCGACATCTCAAACAATTGTAGCATTTAAATTATTAGTTGTGGAGTGTTTATCTACTAATGGTTTCTTCTAACATTGTATCGAGTCATGTCGACTCAAGACAAGCATTGACTAGCAACAGTTCGAGTATTTACAGAATTTAATTAAACTTGACTATGCAGCGTGGTTACAGCAGTGATGATATTCTTGGTAATATTAAAACTATATATAATCCGTTAACTTCGTCTAACAATATTAAGTAAACACTGTCCAGACTATAATGTGTGGTTAAAGTGTACCAAGTATTAAATACAAAATAACAACGGTAAGGGTCATTTAAAAAAAATCTTTACACTACATAGTCACTGACAGTGTCTGCCAAATGTGCGGTGTTTAGGTACGTTATTGTTTGTGTTTGACAAAATACCAGAAACATGCATATCGTTTTGGCAGCCCTAGCATAAGTGTTATTTAAATGTCTTAAGCATAGCATCAAAACTAAACAAAAAAAATAGAGGGCTGTTAGAAATAATTAGGTAATTTTAAATACTGCGTTTGAATGAATACACGTGAATTGGTTGAAAGTTTAAGTAGTAAATAATTTTTTACAGGGATTAAGTGTAAAAAAATTGCTAAAACTGGTACGATACGATGAGTATAAAACGCGTCATTTTTTTATAAACAACATTTGAATCGAAATGTGTAATTGGGTTTTTTTCATACATTAGCAGCAAAGCATTAAGACTGCGGTTCGATTCCCGCATAGCTGTTATTTATTATTCTGGGATAGAAAGTATATTTAGCAGCAGAACAGAAAGAATTCTTATTTTCAATCAAGTATCTGGAGCAATAGCAACTAAATAGTTATTTTCAACAGGTGGCGGCGGTGGTTTCGGCGGAGACCGGGGTGGGGGTGACATGGTAACTCAAGAAGATACAGTTTTTATTCAAGGTATGAATCCAGCTACTACTGAAGACGAATTATGTCAACACTTTGGTTCAATTGGCATTATTAAGGTATATTTCGTTTTTATATTACCTGTATTTAATATACATCCACACAGATAAAATAATAGCAACTATATTTATAGACCGACAAGAAAACTCAAAGGCCAAAGGTATGGATGTATAAAGATAAAGCTACGGGCCAACCGAAGGGTGAAGCTACTGTTACCTATGAAGACTCGAATGCTGCATCATCAGCAATACAGTGGTTCGATGGCAAACCATTTAATGGTGCCACCATAAAAGTGTCACTTGCTCAGAGACAAAACACATGGGGTGGTAATAAGGGAGGTAGCGGCGGTGGTGGTGGCTTCCGAGGTGGTCGAGGAGGCGGTGGCGGTGGTCGCGGCGGCGGCGGTGGAGGCCGAGGAGGCGGCAGTGGCGGCGGCGGTGGCGGCGGCGGCATGGGCGGTGGAGGAGGCCCACCCAGCGGCAATAGAGCGGGTGACTGGAGATGCCCAAACCCTAACTGCGGGAATACCAACTTCTCGTGGAGGAAATCTTGCAACAGATGTAATGAAGAAAAACCTGAGGGTGCTGGAGGTCCACCGTCAGATAACGGCCGCGGTGGTCGTGGTGGTGGCGGTCCGCCCGGCCGTGGAGGACGTGGCGGTGGTGGCCGTGGTGGTGGAGGCGAACGCGGCGGTTGGGGTGGCCGTGGTGGAGATCGCAGTGGAGACCGAAGTGGCGACCGCCGCGGTTACGGAGGCGGTGGAGGTGGCGATCGCAACAGCGGTGGTGGCGCGATGAGGGGAGAAGGAGGGTAATTATAATTTACTAGATATTTTATGTTACTCTAATCTCCAACTTCCAATCCATTATAAAATCGGATATAACTTTTTTTTTAATTATTCTTTGATGATTGAATTACTGGTCTGATTATCAGGACTACCTATTTAGTGACTAATTAATGCAAATAAAGCCGGAAACAAAGGCTAGTTAGTGATATATACAGCATATAAAATAGTGAAGAAAATAAATTATCTGTTACAAACTTATTTTGTAAAATGTATTGTTCTAGTAATATGCGCTAAAGTCTCTAGTAGTATAAACCATTAAATCTATAAAAATCTCAATTACTATTTTGAATTTTGTTTTTATAGTAAACATTTTATTTTTTCGTTTCAGTGGCAGAGATCGGCAGAGACCCTATTGATAACTTCCTACAAATAGATTTTAATATTAAGTTGGTTTGTAGGGATGTATGTTATATTTTTAATTTGACGGAATATAATTACGTTGTGTAACAGTAGTATCACATTACAATACAGACATTAAAGCTTGTAAACAAATGGACTTAAATCACTAAGGGGCTTAAGGCTGCGTTTCCACTGACACAGACCGGCAAGGAAGGAGCTTGGTGAAACATACATTAACCAATCACAATGGTCGAAATTGCCGGTCTGTGACAATGGGAGTTGCAAAGGTGGTTTGGGGCAGAGACGGAAAGCATGTAGTTTCTAGTGGGATTGAGCGGAGGCCAGCGGGACACGGCGGTGAGGTGTTGACACCCCCTGTGAGCAGGTCACACTTCATCACATTCCACTATGCTTTAGTAGAAAAACCTACTTTTCATCACCTTGCTCTTATATATATATATATTTATATATATATTTATATNTGGCAAACCATTTAATGGTGCCACCATAAAAGTGTCACTTGCTCAGAGACAAAACACATGGGGTGGTAATAAGGGAGGTAGCGGCGGTGGTGGTGGCTTCCGAGGTGGTCGAGGAGGCGGTGGCGGTGGTCGCGGCGGCGGCGGTGGAGGCCGAGGAGGCGGCAGTGGCGGCGGCGGTGGCGGCGGCGGCATGGGCGGTGGAGGAGGCCCACCCAGCGGCAATAGAGCGGGTGACTGGAGATGCCCAAACCCTAACTGCGGGAATACCAACTTCTCGTGGAGGAAATCTTGCAACAGATGTAATGAAGAAAAACCTGAGGGTGCTGGAGGTCCACCGTCAGATAACGGCCGCGGTGGTCGTGGTGGTGGCGGTCCGCCCGGCCGTGGAGGACGTGGCGGTGGTGGCCGTGGTGGTGGAGGCGAACGCGGCGGTTGGGGTGGCCGTGGTGGAGATCGCAGTGGAGACCGAAGTGGCGACCGCCGCGGTTACGGAGGCGGTGGAGGTGGCGATCGCAACAGCGGTGGTGGCGCGATGAGGGGAGAAGGAGGGTAATTATAATTTACTAGATATTTTATGTTACTCTAATCTCCAACTTCCAATCCATTATAAAATCGGATATAACTTTTTTTTTAATTATTCTTTGATGATTGAATTACTGGTCTGATTATCAGGACTACCTATTTAGTGACTAATTAATGCAAATAAAGCCGGAAACAAAGGCTAGTTAGTGATATATACAGCATATAAAATAGTGAAGAAAATAAATTATCTGTTACAAACTTATTTTGTAAAATGTATTGTTCTAGTAATATGCGCTAAAGTCTCTAGTAGTATAAACCATTAAATCTATAAAAATCTCAATTACTATTTTGAATTTTGTTTTTATAGTAAACATTTTATTTTTTCGTTTCAGTGGCAGAGATCGGCAGAGACCCTATTGATAACTTCCTACAAATAGATTTTAATATTAAGTTGGTTTGTAGGGATGTATGTTATATTTTTAATTTGACGGAATATAATTACGTTGTGTAACAGTAGTATCACATTACAATACAGACATTAAAGCTTGTAAACAAATGGACTTAAATCACTAAGGGGCTTAAGGCTGCGTTTCCACTGACACAGACCGGCAAGGAAGGAGCTTGGTGAAACATACATTAACCAATCACAATGGTCGAAATTGCCGGTCTGTGACAATGGGAGTTGCAAAGGTGGTTTGGGGCAGAGACGGAAAGCATGTAGTTTCTAGTGGGATTGAGCGGAGGCCAGCGGGACACGGCGGTGAGGTGTTGACACCCCCTGTGAGCAGGTCACACTTCATCACATTCCACTATGCTTTAGTAGAAAAACCTACTTTTCATCACCTTGCTCTTATATATATATATATTTATATATATATTTATATNCGTTTTGGCAGCCCTAGCATAAGTGTTATTTAAATGTCTTAAGCATAGCATCAAAACTAAACAAAAAAAATAGAGGGCTGTTAGAAATAATTAGGTAATTTTAAATACTGCGTTTGAATGAATACACGTGAATTGGTTGAAAGTTTAAGTAGTAAATAATTTTTTACAGGGATTAAGTGTAAAAAAATTGCTAAAACTGGTACGATACGATGAGTATAAAACGCGTCATTTTTTTATAAACAACATTTGAATCGAAATGTGTAATTGGGTTTTTTTCATACATTAGCAGCAAAGCATTAAGACTGCGGTTCGATTCCCGCATAGCTGTTATTTATTATTCTGGGATAGAAAGTATATTTAGCAGCAGAACAGAAAGAATTCTTATTTTCAATCAAGTATCTGGAGCAATAGCAACTAAATAGTTATTTTCAACAGGTGGCGGCGGTGGTTTCGGCGGAGACCGGGGTGGGGGTGACATGGTAACTCAAGAAGATACAGTTTTTATTCAAGGTATGAATCCAGCTACTACTGAAGACGAATTATGTCAACACTTTGGTTCAATTGGCATTATTAAGGTATATTTCGTTTTTATATTACCTGTATTTAATATACATCCACACAGATAAAATAATAGCAACTATATTTATAGACCGACAAGAAAACTCAAAGGCCAAAGGTATGGATGTATAAAGATAAAGCTACGGGCCAACCGAAGGGTGAAGCTACTGTTACCTATGAAGACTCGAATGCTGCATCATCAGCAATACAGTGGTTCGATGGCAAACCATTTAATGGTGCCACCATAAAAGTGTCACTTGCTCAGAGACAAAACACATGGGGTGGTAATAAGGGAGGTAGCGGCGGTGGTGGTGGCTTCCGAGGTGGTCGAGGAGGCGGTGGCGGTGGTCGCGGCGGCGGCGGTGGAGGCCGAGGAGGCGGCAGTGGCGGCGGCGGTGGCGGCGGCGGCATGGGCGGTGGAGGAGGCCCACCCAGCGGCAATAGAGCGGGTGACTGGAGATGCCCAAACCCTAACTGCGGGAATACCAACTTCTCGTGGAGGAAATCTTGCAACAGATGTAATGAAGAAAAACCTGAGGGTGCTGGAGGTCCACCGTCAGATAACGGCCGCGGTGGTCGTGGTGGTGGCGGTCCGCCCGGCCGTGGAGGACGTGGCGGTGGTGGCCGTGGTGGTGGAGGCGAACGCGGCGGTTGGGGTGGCCGTGGTGGAGATCGCAGTGGAGACCGAAGTGGCGACCGCCGCGGTTACGGAGGCGGTGGAGGTGGCGATCGCAACAGCGGTGGTGGCGCGATGAGGGGAGAAGGAGGGTAATTATAATTTACTAGATATTTTATGTTACTCTAATCTCCAACTTCCAATCCATTATAAAATCGGATATAACTTTTTTTTTAATTATTCTTTGATGATTGAATTACTGGTCTGATTATCAGGACTACCTATTTAGTGACTAATTAATGCAAATAAAGCCGGAAACAAAGGCTAGTTAGTGATATATACAGCATATAAAATAGTGAAGAAAATAAATTATCTGTTACAAACTTATTTTGTAAAATGTATTGTTCTAGTAATATGCGCTAAAGTCTCTAGTAGTATAAACCATTAAATCTATAAAAATCTCAATTACTATTTTGAATTTTGTTTTTATAGTAAACATTTTATTTTTTCGTTTCAGTGGCAGAGATCGGCAGAGACCCTATTGATAACTTCCTACAAATAGATTTTAATATTAAGTTGGTTTGTAGGGATGTATGTTATATTTTTAATTTGACGGAATATAATTACGTTGTGTAACAGTAGTATCACATTACAATACAGACATTAAAGCTTGTAAACAAATGGACTTAAATCACTAAGGGGCTTAAGGCTGCGTTTCCACTGACACAGACCGGCAAGGAAGGAGCTTGGTGAAACATACATTAACCAATCACAATGGTCGAAATTGCCGGTCTGTGACAATGGGAGTTGCAAAGGTGGTTTGGGGCAGAGACGGAAAGCATGTAGTTTCTAGTGGGATTGAGCGGAGGCCAGCGGGACACGGCGGTGAGGTGTTGACACCCCCTGTGAGCAGGTCACACTTCATCACATTCCACTATGCTTTAGTAGAAAAACCTACTTTTCATCACCTTGCTCTTATATATATATATATTTATATATATATTTATATATATATATTTATATATATATATATTTATATATATATATTTATATATATATATTTATATATATATATATATAATATCTGAAATCAAGATCAAGTATTGAATAAGCAGTGTTTGTTCAGAATATGTAAGGGTTATATTACTTGCAATAAATTCATTAAAATGTTGTCAATACCAACTATTTGTTTTATTGTTTCTCAATTTCTACCTTTTATGATCATATAAGAAGCAACTGTATACGTTCATTATATAATTAGAATTTTGAAAGAGATTATTCAGGTCAGGTCTCTAAGAATTTAATGAGATTATATATTGGCAGCAGGATTCTTCTCAACAGACTTCATTTTATATCTAAATATTTTGAATAATAGAACATGAAAATATACATGTAAATTACAATACACAGGATTATTATTTAAGTCGACATAAACACTTTATGGGGTTGTGATAGCCATAATTTCTTATAGATTTCACCATACCATATTCTAAATCTGGTCTTGATATATTGCATCAGTTAACGAACTTGTACGAACATGCATTGTTATATAGAATTATCGGCATCTCTTCCTCCTTCGCATAGATAGTCATCTTCAACGCCGGCTCTACACTAGCGTGTGACGTCGCGCCGTGGTGAATAAATGCCGTTATCCGCGCGAGAATTGTCCCCCCCACACTCGCAAAGCTTCACAGTCTTGTGCGCGACTTTGATGGACGACATAATTTCTCCTGCTGTGTCACTGCTTGCCATTGCATATTATTTCTTTCTATAAGTATTATTTCTATACGATCTATAGCTCGACATAAGTGATTCCTTCCTTTTTTTAACTCATCTCATCATCTTCCTAGCCTTTACTATTTCCAAGATTTAGGGTCGGCTACTAGTTCAATCGGCTTTATCTGAATATAAATTTTTACACGGAGCGACTGGCATCGGACCTTTTTT
>PKRV01000040.1:4790210-4997956 GCA_003709505.1 Hyphantria cunea
AAGTTGTCAGTATATTTCCCCCACAACTGTATCCCTACGTTGTCGTCGTGTGGGGGCTTGCGTAGAGCCACTCATGCCGGGTTGGCCCAGAGGGAGAGTATAGACTAGACAGACTAAATGGGATAGCAGACGGGAGTCTGATTCTAGACTACCGTGAAGGGCACTCCAAATGTCCCTCTGCTTTAGCAGAAGGCGTATTGGAGTGCGAGTAGGTCCTTGAGCAAGAGGAACTAAGGCGAGCTCGGTGTGCGCTCACTCACATCCGAGCGGGCAACCCTCGCCGCTCATCGTAATCTCAGAAGGTTATCGAGTTAGGCCATGTATCAGACTTGACTGAGACCGTGGGTCTTGGCTTAACCGCCCGTACTGCGAGGATCGGTTGGGTTATAAACCTCCGCTTGCCCGGGTATTGGGGATCGCTGCCCAGGTAGACTTAGTTCTCCCCAACTCGTGGGTTAAATTATGAATATTGAAATAAATACAAATAACGATAAAGATCACAAAAGAACAACCAATGGCAAGGACAACGGACAAAGTAACGAGAAAGAGGAAAAAAAAGGGCGATTCAAGAAAGAAGTACTTTCTTCAACTGAGAAGGCTAATACGTCTGGAATGCATACATCGGTGAAGCTCCCAGAAGTCGATCTGACTGCTGAGAGCTGAAGAATATCGAAACCTACGCTTTCCAGGTCCATCTATTCGTCGGATGGACACGGACACAATGTTTATGTCGCAAACGTGGGCGCTCCAACAATGGGGATAGTGACACCTCTCAAGGAATGTTGCCTCCCAAAGTTGCAAGCAGCCATAGGGGGAAGTAACGGACTCCAGTCTCGGCCCCGTCGGGTTCCGCCTTCTCTAAGGCAGAGTCGTACAAGCGTGCGAGGGCGGACAGGGAGCACCAGGCGGAGGAAGAGATTGCCGGTCTCCTGCTTAAGATCGGGGAGCCGGTTGATGGGGACTCAGTTCACCAAACACCATCTTCTCTCCAGGAGCAATAGATCAAACTAAGTGGCGTGAAATTGGAGAGGCCTATGTCCAGCAGTGGACTGCGATAGGCTGATGATGATGATGATGATGACAAGCAAATCCCTATTTGTATTTAATAGGAAACATCATCATGTAATCTATATTGAAGACGTTTTAAAAACTGTATACGATGGTTTTGAAAAGTGCATCATAAAATTTATGGGAGGCATATAATGGACTCTCATGAACGAAATCCCAGCTCGTGCCCTGTTATTTTTGGCCATCTTGGCGACCATGGTAACGGCGGAGCTGGGGCTGCAAAGAATCTACAGGAGGCCACCACAATCGACTGACCTTGGTGACGTTTAACGGGTGCACATTACAGTAAACCTCATATTTGACACAGCTACAGGTGAAACTGAAAAAGATAGGTGGTATAATCTAGGGTTATCTGAAGTGCGAATAGAGGGAACGGATACCATATGCCTCGAGTCAGGTCACTTTATCGACGGATCCTACGTAGACTAATGCAACCGACAAAATGACGAAAATCGTTTTTTTTGAATAATCAGTCCTAAAATAACTTTATATTTTCATATCCCGAAACAAAAAAAAATCAATTAATTTTGAAGATACAAACGAGTTTTCTGGTGCAAGTGACGCTGTTTTTAGCCAAACAACTGTCAACCCTGGTGTAAGTGGTTTGCACCAGTGTAGGTAGTCGCGAGCCGAGCGGCGCGCGAGTGCAACTGATCTTTGCACCAGAATGCGCGCGGCGACGTTGCCGGTTGCACGAGCGACACTAGTACAACCGCAAAAAGTTTTTGTTTATGTGTTTGATGGATAAAAATGTTCTAATCTTTGTTTCTATTTGATAAAAGTGACAGTAACATACAAGCAAGAAGCGGTCAGTGGGTCAATTAATGATAAATTTATTAGAAAATAAACGCAGCAAATCAAACACACCCGAAAATTACGACGGTAAGATACAATTTAAAAAATTGAGAACTGTAATTATTAATTTTACTTTTTTTTATTTGATCATAATAATTTTTTTAATCAAATCATGTACTTTTTATTATATTTTCACTTAAACCAGTAGACGATGTTCGTATTATTGTTGATTATACATAGGTATAATCAACAATAATACGAACATCGTATAATAACAGAATTTCACTTAAACCTCTATACACATAGGTGTATAGAGGTTTAAGTGAAATTCTGTTATTATTACTGTTATTTTTAAATACATTCTTCAAATTATATTTTAATATTATTATATTTATATTTTAGAATCGTCTTCAGTTCTAAAGCGAAGTCCATGTAAAGAATTAGATTTAAATTTGAATATGTCTCGAGCTAAGGAACCAACCGATATAAACGATAAATTAAATTATTCATCTGTAAATTTACCAGGCAAGCTAGGTAATGATTCTTTTTATATAGGTGATTTTTTTCCTTTTAATGTTTCTATATTATTTTGACCAACTTTATACTTATATCTTCTTCTTCTTCTTTTGATGATATGGCAATCAGCCTAGGATCAGCTATTTCTGCTATTTCTATTTATACTTATATCAGTTTCATCATCAGCCTATCGCAGTCCACCGCTGGACATAGGCCTCTCCAATTTCACGCCACTTAGTTCGATCTATAGCTTCTCGCATCGAGTTCCTGCCAGCCGTCCCGCGCAAATCATCGCTCCACCTGGTCTGTGGACGTCCTACACTACGTTTGCCGAGACGCGGTCTCCACTCAAGAACTCGTTTACCCCAACGGTTATCGGTTATTCGGCAAATGTGACCAGCCCACTGCCACTTCAGCTTGCTAATCCTGTGGGCTACGTCGATGACCCTGGTTCTTTGTCGGATCACCTCGTTTCGGATGCGATCCCTTAGAGAAACGCCGAGCATAGCCCTATCCATAGCATGCTGAGCGACTTTGAACTTATGGACCAGTCGAACCGTAAGTGTCCACGTTTCGGCTCCGTATGTCATTACGGGTAGGACGCACGCATTGAAGACTTTCGTCTTTAGGCACTTTGGGATCGATGATGAGAAGACCCGACGAAGTTTTCCAAACGCTGCCCAACCTAGCTGGACTCTTCTGTTCACCTCGTCCTCAAAGTTGTTTCTACCTAACTGCAAGGTCTGTCCGAGGTATATATATTTTTGAACAACTTCGAGAACGGCACCGTGTACCGCAACCGGTTCCGGTAGTACATGTTCATTGAACATGACATTGGTCTTGTCCAAGTTCATCAGTAGGCCGATGCGCACAGAAGAGTCAGCCAGGTCGTTCAGCATCTGTTGTAGCTCCCGCAGCGTCTCTGCCATGACGATGTCATCTGCAAATCGCAAATGAGAGATGTACTCGCCATTGATGTTGATACCGCGTTCTTTCCAGTGCAGCGTTTTAAACAAGTCCTCCATTGCATTGGTGAACAATTTCGGGGATATAACGTCCCCTTGTCTCACTCCTCGATGCAATGGTATGGGTCTTGTATGCTGATCCTGAACTTGGACGGACATAGTGGCGGCTTTGTAGAGACATCTCAACACTTGGATGTACCGCCAATCTACTTGGCAACGCTGCAGGGACTCCAAAACAGACCAGATCTCGACCGAGTCAAAGGTCTTTTCATAGTTTACAAATGCTAGACAAGCTACACACAGGGGCTGAATATACTCTTCGGTCTTCTGTATTATCTGCCGCACTGTGTGGATGTGGTCTCCGAAACCCAGCCTGCTCCGGTGGCTGGTATTCGTCGAATCTTCGCGCAAGACGGTTCGTGATGACTCTTAAAAACAGCTTATAGACATGGCTCAGGAGGGAAATGGGCTGATAGTTCTTTAACATGGTTTTGTTACCCTTTTTGAAAAACAGGACGACCACACTCCTACTCCGCGCCTCTGGAGTTCTCCCTTCGAACAGGACAGCGTTGAAAAGGTTTTGGAGCGCATTTAGTAAGGGTTTACCTCCAGACTTTAACAGCTCTGTAGTAACGCCATCCTCTCCAGGGGCTTTTCCATTTTTCAGCTGTCCAAGAGCTATCTCGATTTCGTCAATGTTGACTTCTGACAGATCTTCGGAGTGGTGACGTGTTAATGTGGCTCCAGGGTCCTCATTTTCGGGATCAGGTCGAGATGCATGCGAAGCGTACAAATCGCCATAGAAGCTTTCTACTTCCGAAAGGACGGCCAGCTTGGAAGCAACGACTTCTCCGCTTGCTGTGGTCAGCTTCGTCAAATGACTTCTTCCAAGAGATTTCACAAATACTTTTATATCAGTTTACGTAGATTCTTTTGTCTTTTTAATTTCCCGCTATTGTAACATACTTACGTAAATAGTTTTTAATCTACTAATTCGGTTACTCATAGTGTAAATGGGAATAAATTAAAAGATATAATTCACTTATAATAACGAGCAGGTACATTTTAGTCGCAATTAAGTACATTTTTAATATTTTTTCTTAGACTCCCCTCTAACTCCAAGTGCTCCATTGATAGCTGAAGAGATGTCATTCATCAATCAAGTTATCGAATTCAGCGATCCAGATGATATATTCGATGCAACACCGTCGGTGGAAAATTTGTATAGAAGTTTATCAAATATTCCGTCATATTTCGATAGTTTTACTAGCTGTCCTAAAGGCCAGTCAGTAACTGCGATTGTGCATAATTTACAAGAAAGAGAGTTGCAGCCTTACCTGCGCCTACTTCTGAGTTGGTTGTGTCTACGCCTAGTAACTTTTCTCAAGGTGATATTGAGAGCTTAAAACCTATGCCTTCACCATCATTTTGTTTTTCATCAACCTGTCCACAAACTGAACGTGAGGTTAATACTTTTTCAAACATTGATTCCGATTACACTGATACACCGTTAAGTAGTCCAGCAAATATAAAAAGGAAAAGCCAAAAAAAGAAAGACACAGGCAGATTGCGAGAGAGATTCCAAACAAGTGGTTAGATAATAAACGAAAGTACAATTTGAATAGGGGCTTAGAATATATGAGTCAAACTGGAAAAAAACATGAAAAAAAAGAAATGAAAGCTGCTTGCAAATGCCAAAGAAAATGTTCTGAAAAAATAGAAGAGACTGTGAGATATCAGATATTTAAAAACTTCTGGGACATAGGTGATCATACCCGACAGTGGGATTTTATTAAAAATAGAGGATAGTTACTGAAAATTCCCAAAGAAAATGCACTCTGCGATATTCGATTCCGATATCATACGTTAGTAGTAACATCGAAATAGTTCATGTCTGTAAGACAATGTTCTTGAACACATTGTCTATAAGTTATAATTTTTTAAAAACGGCATTGCACAAATTCGATCAAGGTTTTGGGATAGTAGCAGAGGATTGTAGGGGAAAACATACAAACCACCCAGCAAAGATACCTCAAATTGTAAAACACAGTGTGTGTTTTCATGTAAATATTTTCCAACCCGTAGAGTCTCACTATACAAGAAAGGAAACGAGTAAAATTTACGTAGACGGGTCATTTGAGTTTTTTTCGAATGTTTAATTTTTACAAAGAATGGTGTGATAAAGAAGAGATTCCCCAAAATTGCAGGGTTGAAACGTTGCGTCAATATAGAGACATTGTTAATAAAAACTTCAACCTCTCGTTTCATATTCCGAAAAAGGATAAATGCGAGTTTTGTCACGCATTCGAAAACTTAGAAAATCCTACAAACAAACAAAAATTAAAGCACGATTGGCATCTGGCCGAAAAAGATAAGGGTCGGCAATTGAAAGAAATGGATAAACAATTATCAAAAGACGATAAAACTATGGTGGCTGTTACTTTCGACTTGCAAAAAACACAAAACTTACCACGTGGAAACGTTAGTACTTTTTACTCCTAAGAAAATTGCATTTTTACAACTTTACTCCATTTGATATGGCTGATCTGCAAGGATATTGTTATTGTTAGGATGAACAGACTGCAAAAAAATGTGCAAATGAAATTGCCAGCTGTGTTTATGATTTTATTTGTATGAAGGTAAAGGAAGGAGTTAAATCTTTTATATTCTGGTCGGACAATTGTGGAGGACAGAATAGAAACAGAATTAATTTTCTCATGTATATGTACTGCTCTTGGAAGTTTAACGTGGATATTACTCACAGATTTCTTGTTGTTGGTCACACCCAAAACGAGGGTATCAGCATTCACTCTGTGATTGAAAGAAAAACAAGAAATGTTTTGATTTATACTCCAGATCAATGGACTTTGGCTTTCAAAATGGCAACGGCTAATGCAAAACCATGCATTGTAAAAGAAATAACTAAATCTCACGTCTTCGATTTTAAATCTCGCCTTGCCTTTTTTGACAATTAGAAAAAAATTCCGCCGGGAAACTAGTCATGTGGAGTAAAATTTGCGTTTGTGAAGTTAATGTTCAAGCCAAAGATTTATTCTTGATTAATTATAAAAATGCTTTTGAAGAAGGCGCCTACAAAACTATCCAATAGACATTGGATAGTTTTGTAGGCGTGAAGTAACACCCGGACCAGTATACAAAACTTAACGAAAAAAATTGATGGCTTGAGTGTAGCTTACCTATAGATAAAAATAAGTTCAAAGATCTTCAAGATATTTGTAAATCTAACTTGATTCCTAAACAATACCATTCATATTACAATAATTTGAAAATTATCTCAAAGAATACTACTGAAGATGTATCTGACTGAATCATTTTATTTAAATGTGCAATCCTTGCTCTTTAATTACGAATGTAATACTTAGTTTAGCTACCATTAGATAAGATATTTTATTCTGGTAAGTCTGAAAGACTGAAGCATTAAGTGAATAAGTATTAAACTATTGATTACTAATAACAGCGGCAATGTGCGCTCGTATGTAAAGCAATACTTTATTTTTTAGATTTTGATAAATATGTAAAAAAAAAAATTTGTTAAAAAGCGTTAAATGTAAATTGTTGATTTTAAACTATTATGACTAAATAATTTCCTCACGTGAGAGTTGAAGATATTTATTTTATTTTTTTGGTGAAAAAACCTTTAAATTTTATTTTAATTAAGAATAAATCGTTGTATTTGATTACTAAATACATTTGTTTTATTTAACCAAAAATTTTGTTTAATAATTTACCAGAGAAATACAGGTGTACTGGCACATGTAAATTGCACTACATTGTAAATAGGTGCAAGTGAGAAAAGTTGTTAAAAAATATCAAAAATATAATGAGCTTTAGTAACTCACCAAAATTCATAAAAATAAAACATGTTAGATATTATTATATTTTCCTTAATTTTCAAAAAACTTAAACAATGTAAACTGGTACAAGTGATCACTTACACTGGTTTTCATGTTAAAACATTTTAGGGAAATCCATATAGGTAAATGCAAGTGAACCTAATTTCTAAATTACAAAGAAATATAAAAAAATAAGTATGCAGTCTTTTTTTAAACATGTTCATGTATAACATTTGCAAATATCAAAAAAAAAATGTTGAACTTTGTTAGAGTTACAACCGTTTGAACCTTTAAAACGCTCTCCTGTAAAGTTGTATTTTTGCACTTGCATTAGTCTACGTAGGACCCGTCGTTATGTACTTTCATAAGGGAGACCAACAATCATTTGACTACACGGTTGGCCTAGTGGTTTCAGTGGTCGCCACACCACTTCCAACTGCGCCAAGTGTTGTGGGTTCAAATCCTACATGGGACAACACTTTGTGTCATCCATAAATTGTTGTTCTAAGTCTGGGTGTACTTTGTGTCCTTTTCATGTATGTTTGTAAAAATCCCTGCGACACAGGAATGTATATTTCTAAAACGGGAGTTGTCTATAAAAAAAAAATCCCAAGTTGGCATAGGATTTCTGGTAAATAAGTCTTAAAATGTGTATAAGTTTGCAAATTTGCAGTGTGTCGAACAGAGGAGCGTATCTCTTCGTCAAGCTCACCGAGAGATATAGCCTCAAGGCTGTGCAAATGTACGGACCGACACATAGTCATACGATAAAAGCAATATTATTATTATAATTTTTAAATCAGTGACACGATAATCAAATGTATTCCCTTCCCTGCTGTCTACGCACTTTGACCCGCCTGCGACCCCCTGTTACGTCTTTGTGCATAACTAATTATTTTGTACCTACTTGAATCAATCAAATAAAAGTAGATATCGCACTTAGAATAAGAAAGTAAAGCCATTTTTTAAAAATATGTGAGTGATTGTAGAGTTGCTACTTTTTAAAAAATGTCCCTGGAAAATTCATTAAAATGATTAATATGCGAAAAGATTAGTTTGTACATATTTTACACTATAAAATTAAGATGTATGTATTTACTTTTCAGAGCACTTTTTGTTTTAGAATATTTTTTGTTTGAATTTTGCTTTTCTTACCACTTAAATCACTACGCCATTGGTGCAGTCAAATCATCAAGTTTTTTTGAGAAACGACTAACAATATTTTTTTTATTATTATTTGAGCCTGCCAAAATGACTCTACTCTGCCTGATGGAAAGCGTGAGTAGAATCCAAGAGTAGTGGTCACCATGCTCATTGCGAATGCAAACAACGCAACAATACAGCATGGTGACCTTCACTATGACGGGCTTTCGAGATACTTATGCATCGCTGGGCCTCTGGTCTCGTATTAACGAAACACGACAATACAAGCGTTCGTTCTGAAATTAGCGTGGCTCTACTGCCTGTATGCAATATCCTACGCTTGAAATAGTAAGGTCATTAAATATATTTGGGGTTTTCATTTAATGTCTATTAACAGTGAATCGTATTGCGCTTAATTGGGAGGCCTGCTAGTGCAACATGAGAATGGATCATTAGTAATGATCTTTTGAATATCTTTTTTGTGCGTCTATATGTAATAAAACAACTTCTTGAAAGAAATTATTTTATTTACAACTGAAAATAAATATAACTACTATCTCTGTTGAAGTTTTACTTTCTTTGGTCTAGACTTAAATAATTTTTGAAGCAAAATTTCAATGTTATTTTTTAATACATAACTTTATTTATGTACAATAAATAAGAAGTATGTGTTGCTCTAGATCTAATCTAACGTTTTTGGAAGCTGAATATCTTAAGGAGGACAAGTCCAACAACAGTTGCTGCGGCGACTCCAAAACCTGCCTTCCACCATGAAGAGTTTTCTCCCGTCAGACTAGCGAAGTGCTTCAAGTGTCTGCAAAATACATTATTACAACATCTTTAACACAATTGACCAAAAATTATAATTAATTTGTATAACTTTCTTTGACTGACCTGTGCTTGCTGAATAAAATCCAAGCAGCTTGAAATTGACTGACAAAGACAATTAAAATAACAGCAACAAATCAAGCAACGTTTATTGGTTGAAATTACCTCAACTGTAGACAGCTAACTAATACACTTGAGTACACCTTGTAACTTGATATAATAATGTTTTATTTCGTAACTTGGGCCTACTTTAAACTGCAATGTTGCTTTTTTTTATACACATCAGAAGCTGATTGCAACATAAAAGACGAAATTGTAATGAATTGTATACACAGACTAACGTTTTACTGTGTGTATTACAGTGTCGGGAGAGTACGACCACTACCGAAACAAATATATGAGTCGCGGGAGACTTTGCGGACATAATATATAAAACAGAAACAAACCATACTTAGACTCTAGAGCAGTAATTCGTGGATCTCAGATAGGATTATCTCATGTGGGATTCGAACCCACAACACTCAGTGAGTAGAAAGCGGAGAGGTGACCGCTTATATCTTTCTACTTATTTCATTAACTCTTTCACATGAACTGGGCCTACCAGAACTCAATACAGTTACACAATTATAAAAATTTGCAAAGCATTACCAATTAAAACTTTACTTACGGAAATGCAGCCATAGTGGCAAGTTTAACGAAGACGTCGTGTTTATTTTCTCTAATGTTAAAAAATTGTGGAGGCAGCAGTTGGTACTTGTTACAGAACACTTCAGGCTGGAGGATGTACTCTTGTCTGGCTATCAAAGCATCACCTTTGGTTCCCACTATTAAAACAGGGATATGACTCTCCGCAAAGTATTTCTAAAAGAAATAAAAAAATACCTAGCATTTAAACATCCATACTAGTACATGTTAATATTACAAATTCAAAAGTCATTCCGTCTGTCTGTTTTGCTTTCATAACTTAACAGCTGCACCAATTTTGCATGGGGATATTTTGATTCCATAGGAAGAACATACACGCGGACAAAAGCTAGTTTTACATAAGTAGGTATTATCTGCGGAATTTTACAACTTTATAATAACTTCTATTGATCTCCGAGCCGAGACGTATTTGCGAAAAATTGATTTTCGTGGCCTTCTGACCTTTATAACGTTTTTAGCCGGCACGATATCAATGTCGATTTTCACATCTTCATTAAAACGCCGTAATAAAAGTGTATACAAAAATTGAGCTTACTAGGATTTTTTCCGCAGATTGGGGTTTAAAATGTCTAAAATTACTGGACTAAATCATTTACAAATTAAGTTATCAGGTGACTGTCCAGTGCAGAAAACTTAGAATATGGAGTAGCAAGTTAGAATAGGATTTTTCCACTGCGTCCTGGCTGAACATCAATTTTTTACGTGAAGCGAATGCCATTATTGGTAATATTTTCTTATAAAGCACATCTCCCGCATTAAGAATATACTTCCTATGTCGCGAGCGACTTTACAAATATAAATGAAACGGACACAAAGAACACCCAGACTCAGAACAACAATTTGTGGATCATTGATATTGTGGTAAAAAGCGGCGTGGTGACCGCTAAGCCATTTGGCCAACCGTGCAATCAAAAATTAGACAGGTGATATTGAAGTTTTGTAGAAGGACTGTTATCGCACTTTTTAGGGCACCAACTAGTCGTTACGATTGCCAAAAATTTTCGTATTAATGGAATCGGACCGACAGCTTAACGTGCCCTCCAAGACCGAGCAAATTTTTATAAGAAACAGTTATATTGTTTGATAGTGTCCAACAAACTTGTACCTAGTAATAGTCCATTCGCTCAGATAAATAAATACTTTAGATATCTAACACAACGCCCTCTAATCCCAAGCTAAGCAGAGCTTATGTTATAGGTACTAGACAACTGATATAAACACATATATACTTTTTTTCGTAAATACATACTTATTATAAATAGAAAACACCCAAACGCTAAAACATTTATATGCAGATTACACAAATATTCCCGTCCCGAGTCCGTCCCGGTAATCGAACTCGAAAGTCGAAACCGCCGCCATTGCACGTGCGGCAAGCTGCCACAAAATCAAAGGGCCTGTATGTATGATGTATGAATTAATACTTAGGTTGTTTCGAAAATCTCTTCTTTCTATGAAACCATTTTGGATTGATGGCTAATTTCAACAAAAACTTCATTCGTGAAAATCATTAGCAACCTATGTGTAGTTTTTTTTATTTAATGTGTTTTGAGATTATTTGTCACTCTTCTTTTGATTGCCACGATGGACGTCTCGCGGGAAGCTTTCGTGCTACGATTTTCTATGGAATCTCAAGAAAATTTACAAGCTGCTTTTGGGGAGTCTGCTCCTAAGTTAGCAACAATTACTTATTGGTTTCGTGAATTTAAGCGTGGTCGAGAGAACTTAAACGATGACCTCAGACCCAGTCGACCACCAACTGACTCATGAAAACGTCATCAGGGCAGAGTAGCTATTGCGAGGGAGTAGACATGTTACACATCTAGAGATAAAGGCTGAACATCATTTGATGACATGCAGTTTCCACCATCCTGCATGAACACTTTGGAGCTAGCATGTTTCGCGATGGATACCTCATCCTCTCACCGATAAGCAAAAATGTCGTCGAAAAGTTCGAAAGAAGAACTTCGCAAAACGTATCCTACATTCTAACAACAGACGAATCATGGATATATAGCTATTAACCTCTCACGAAGCAGCAATCCACGCAATGGGTGTTTGAAGAGGACGATACGCCCACAAAAGATGTTCGCAGTTGGAGCGTTAATAAAAAAATGATAATGGTTTTTTTTCGACGCAGTGGATCAGTAGCAGTAATTCCGTTAGAAGATCGTAGAACAGACACTAGTGAATGGTATAGCGAAGTTTGTCAGCCTCAAGCTTTCGAGGAGTTGGATAACGAGGGCCCAAGGAGCGGCATCCGTGGTATTCTTTTTCACCAAGTTAACGCGCCCGCTCACACGACTGCTCGAACTGTGGACTATTCGACAACTTCGGGGGTACAAATGTTACCCCATCCTCCATACAGCCCAGATTCAGCTATATGCTTTTTTTAATTCTCAAGAGGACGTCGAAGAATTTCGGCGGTTATTTTTCGACGGCACGCAAGACTAGTTTTTTGAATATTTTGAAAGTTGGTTCATACGAATGCATAAGTACATTTCAATTATTTTTTTCTATGTATTAACTATTTTTTTATTTACTATTTTTGGAATAGCTTACGTATAATCGTATTTTATAACAATAACTACAATTGCGTGCTGGTGCACCGAAACTATTAAACGAACAGACTATACCTTTTAAAAAAATATTTAGTAATTATATATACACAATAAGATGCAACATTTAAAATTGAATTAAATATATTGAAATACTCTGAGGTAATTTAAAAAATCTACTTACAATATAAATCCTAGCGATATATTCAAAGGAGCGGCTGGCGGCTACGTCGTACACTAAACAAGCAACATCACAATTTACTTCGTGCGGCTGCAGTGGATCTGAGACACGCGTGATAGGTATTTCTTTCAAAACTAAGTACTTCTCCTGACCATACACCAGCACTGTGTTTATACAACTGTTCTCTAATGTATTACTATCGCCCCGTTCATTGGCATGCGGTTTTATTTTCTGAAATTATGAAACCATAAGTAGATATTAATATACTTATTTTTATAGATAGTGAAACAAATTGCATGCAATGTAGACAATATTATGCACTTAACAAGATACATTATTTTATTTTCAATAGGTTAACAATTTCATTCAACTACATCACATCATTTTAAAGTCAAAAATACTTAATGATTCTTATTTAGGTAAATGTAGATTATTAATTTAAAAAAACGTTTCATACACATAAAGGACGTAACATTTTCTAATTATTTCAAATGTTTTTTTTTGTGCAACAGATAATTGTGTTTGTGTTTTTAAAAAGGCAACTCCCGCATTAGGAATGTATATCCTGTGTCGCGGGGGCATTTTACAAACACATAAAACGGACAGACGCCCAAAAAACAGACAGACTCAGAACAACAATATGTGGATCACACAGTGTTATCCCATGTGGGGTTGGCATCCACAAGTTCCACAACATTCCGCGCAGTAGAAATTGCCGTGACGATAGCTTAAGCCATTTATTTCCTAATAATTTGATTAAGGCTTCATCGGCATTTGTATAAGTAAAGGTGTTGAATAAAATACAACAAATATCTTCATTTGTCAGGAAAAAGTGGTTATTAATTTTGACTAACGTCGTGGATAGTAGTCTCTAGCATTTCCACTTAGTTTCAATTGTATGTAATCATAATGGATGTAAAGATGTCAAAACGTAAGTGAACATTAAGATATTGATTGTGAATAACATTTACTTTATAGAATACTTTTTTATAGAATAGCATAGTAGAATATTAACGATGATTGAGGTAATTTCAATTTTTTCAGTACATATATGCTCTTACTTTTTAAGGTTAACAGCACAGAATTAAAAATAGTAAATATAAGAAAATAAATTTTACCGGTCTATCAATACATAAGCAAGGTATTGTAAACTCGATTCTTACATAGTGTTTAACAGATTTAAAAAAATTACAGAATATATTTCTATAGAATTTAAAATTATACAAAGACAGATGGATACTAGTCTTTTATAAAAACTGTTTCAAAGAGCATTTAATAACATTCATTAAATAAATTGGTAGAAACATTCAGAAGATTCTTGCTCTTAAGGTGAAATAAAATGTGATATACAGTTTTTTTGTTTAGCGGGATTTGATCGCGATAAAATTATTTAAAAAATATGATACCTTATAATTTCTAGCGACGTTTCGAAAGGGCTATACCGCACGGGTATAACAACAACCCATAATGTCCCACTGCTGGGCTCGGGTCTCCTCTCAGGAGAGGGTTAAGGCCATACGTCCCCACGCTGGCCAAATGCGGGTTGGGGACTGGCAAGAATACGTTGTGGCTACGTAAATCTTGCCGTTGGATGTTTTTAAGCCGCCCGAAGGCCTCCAACTAAGCTTCACGACTGTTATCGTATGATAACAACCGGGACCGACTGCTTAACGTGACCTCCGAATCACGGAGACGCTCATGGTAACATGCCACCAGCGGTCACCCATCCAGGTACTGACCGCGCCATCGTTGCTTACCCTCGATGATTGTTTCTAATCACCGAGTGCAACTGGGCTATGAGCGCCACCATAGGATAAAGGATAAAGCAAACAGTATACCGCACGGGTATACTGTTTGCTTTATCCGTGACCACGAGCAATACAACCTGTCTCTTAAGTCTCACTTAGAATAAAAACTATGTGTAAAAATTGCTAAAGTCAAAAACAGTTAAAATATAATAAGTACCTTATGTGCTATACCGAGAAAACTCCTACAAATAGATGTTTTTCCACAAGCCCTTGGACCGATGATATGACACTGGTAAACATTACGACTGGACTGTTTTTTGGCAATGTCAACTTTCTTTTCACGAGTTACTGCAAAAAGAAGACACACATCAGTGAAGATACACCATACTTTCCTCACATTTATAACTATTGATCACAGTGATCCACCAAACTTACTGTGTATTGCTGTCTTTTGTGATTCGTTTTCTAGAAAATTAAAACCTAAATATGCTAGATAGGCACTTGTATTCTGCAAATCCAGCAATGTCATTAATGTCCAACGACACATCCATCCTTGTAGAGTTAAATATCCCTGCAACCAAAAAGCAAAAGAGTTATTTAGTAAATAAATAAATAAATATTTCGAACATCTAAACACATAACGCCATCTAGTCGCAAACTAAGCAGAGCTTGTATTATGGGTACTAGACAACTGATATGAATACATAAATACCTTTTCTTTTGTAAATACATACATACTATACATAGAAAACACCCAAACTCCGAAACATATATTTTTAGGGTCATAAAAACATTTGTCCCGACCCAGGATTCGAACCCGAGACCATATGGACAGCATTCGCGTACGCTACCACTGCGCCACCGAGGCCGCTTTAATTATTATCAATTATAACTATTTTGTTATTCAACCTTTTTTTCGGTTACCGACGAGCCAATTTTCTTTTTTGTCACTATGTTATCAATAAAAAACATAATGAATTAATGCCACTACGCTTAATCTTTTATGAAAAAAAAAAACATTATTCAGCCTTGGTCTGATCTGATCAAAATATAATGTTACCAGATGTAAATTAGAAAAAAGCTAACCTTGTCATTTGTGGGCACCGTGTATCGTAAGTTATGCCATGGTATTCTAGGACAGCATGTAAATACACTCTTGAGTTCAGTTGGATTCAGCATACCATCTTTGTCTTTGTCATATTTCTCAAACAATTGTGTTAAAAATTGTTGTCCTTTGTATGACAGCTCTGAGGTGCAACCAATGGGGACTTTTATACTGTAAAGAGTAATATCATATTTTTTACTATCAAGCCTTTCATGAAATTATTATAGAAACCTCTGTAGGTATAAAGTTTACTTAAAATATATAAATAACAGTATTTATATATTTTTTTTACTGCAAAATAAATAAAATCTTTAAGATCTAAACAAGGGTTATCTGTGGATATGCATATTCAGTACTTTATTTATAATATTATAACTACCATTAATACTAGTAATATACCAGGTTTGGGTAAAATTTCGTTTATATGCAATCTTTTGAATGGTTTGATCTCATATCGCTGTGATATGAGTATTACTATATTTATAAAAAAATGTAAAATTCGCACCTAAGTTATGTATTTGGTCCTCAACATTTGATTCAAGTGTGCAAATAATCTTATCCTCATTTTTGGCATCAATTCAGTAAAAACAGTTCTTTGTTTTTGATGATTTATAATTTGAATTTGTACCTGTATCCATAGATGATATTCGGTACAATCCAGTTTAGATTGTTAATAATAATACATGGTTATTATAAAGGTGCATACCTTGCATATAAGTAATTATGTGTCAATTCCAAACTTTCATCATATCCAAACTTTCGTAGCACTGTCCATGTTGTTTCATTTCTGCCTCTTTGTATAAATAAACAATGCAAAAAAATAAAACCTTTTATTGTTATGCAATCATTTTCTATACCTCCAGCAATGTTCTGTGCAATCACAGATTTTACTTCATCTAAGACCTGGAAGAGCAATTTTAAACTTACAATTCATACACTTATGATTCTTATGAGCATACTTGCATGATTAACAATCATGCAGGAGGACCTTGGGGAGTTGTATTTCCAGTAGTTTTTTGGCTGATAAATATTAAGATCAAAATTTTATTTCGTATTTATTTTAGATGGTAAAGATAAATTCTCGCTTTCTACAGAAGCATTATCTTTGCATAGTATAAAATAAAATCACTTCCAATATCTGTTCGCTTAGATCTTTTAAAGTAACCAACGGATTTTAATGCAGGTTTCAGCAATTGATTGAGTGATTCAAGAGGAAGGTTTACATTACACATGTAAATACATAATAATATAAATATACATCAAATATACAATTTAAGAATTTCAAAGACTTATGTTCTAGCCGGGCCAGTTAACTAGTAAAATAAAATTGTTGAAACAATTACAAATATTTGCTCGACATGATGAGTTAAGATGTAAAAATATTGAAATTGTTTTTATATTCTTATAATTCAATATTTTAATATCAATATTGAAATATTGAATTGAATACTACATTACTTAAGTAAATAAAAGTAAAAGGTGTACAATAAGGCCTTGGTTACATTACAGTTTGCAGTGATTATATTTATTATATTTTAATAATCTATTGCTTAAGCTGAAAGATGTGATGAAACAACATAAAATAAACATACCTGTAATTGCAAAGGTGAATCAAAACATTTCCTTTGAAACATGGTAACTTCATAATCATCTAAGAGTCCGTCTCCATCTAAATCGCAGATCTTGAATATTCTAGTTAAAGCTCTTTTGCATTTTTCTGTCAACTGTAAATATAATTTGATACAGGAATACTTATACTTATATTTACCATAATCAGCTTCTATGTAAGGATCTCTATCAAAATATTCTATTTTTTCAAGCCAAAGTTTATCAGATGTTTACTTCCATTCTATATTTGTTTTAATAAGAACATTATGTTTTGTAGCAAATGGCTTTTGATAGAGATGAATAATTAATGGGGAAAGTTTAGGTCCTTTTTATATTAAACTTTTATATAAATTGGGATAAAATTATTAACTTACTATTCATGTTTTACTATCATTTTGTACAGATATTTGCTAAATGAACTGTGTAAAGCAATGTTTTATAACGAAATTAAAAGAATCAATACAAAATTACATTTACCTCTTGTTCTTCAATGCAGTATATTGGATTGATAGGGTGTAATACAGCTTTTTGGGCATTGTAAAACATCTCAGAGACATTAACAAGCGATTTTGCTGAACATTCTATACACCTATCAACTTCCGGATATTCTTCTGCAATATCCCATATATTCTAAAAGAAAACAATCACACAAACAGAATATAGATGTCCATTGAAATATATGTGATTTTATTTAAGAAAAAAAAACTTACATCAATTATTGAGTAATCAATTAAATCAATCTTGTTCCCAACAAGTATGACAGGCTTTCTGAACTCTTCAGAGCAGTTTTCCCTTACAAGTGGCAACCAGTATGATGCTATTTTGTTAAGTGTTTCTTGTCTGTCTACAGAGAAAATTATGCATATCACATGAGCTCTCTCTATTTCTTCTGCCACTTGCTCTAAACTTTGTTCTGCAACTGGAAAACAGCTTTGAATTTAACTTTGTAAAATTTATATTCAATCTCAACAAAATAATACTCAGATATTAAATGCTTCAGAAGACTTTGAAATGTAAACAATCTCATTTGTTACAGATTTTTGAAGTGCAAATATTTTTATCGCTTAGCAGTATATTCTAGATACATGGTGTCCCAGATAAACTAGAAATACCACTAAATTTTACAGAATACATGTGTCCATAACAAGCCTTAAATAAGTACATTGAAACATTTACCATTATATAATCTATCATTAAAGTTTGTTTCTTGTTTGACAACATTTCGCAACCTTTTGTTGTAAAAACATGATACTCAATGATAGCATTTACAATAAAACAGGGGAAACGGTGAATATTCATTCTAGCGCCTATAGGTTTTCTCATTACTATGAGGTACATACCACAAATATCGACAATGTTAGTAGGAACTTGTTCCGGTGTAACATCGGCAGGAATTGTAATTTCCTCAGCTTTCGGCGGTACATGCTCAGTGAATTCTTCTGTTACTAGAGACAGTATAAGCGAAGTTTTTCCGACACCAGGTTCACCTAACAGAAGAATACGGACTGTACGAGGTATAGACTCGTAAACCATTTTGTTTATCTTACTTAAATACAGTATCTCACTAAGACATGTTTTGATAGTTAAGCGAGGTTATGGTTTAATTTAAAGCTAGTTTTGTATTTCGTTTATTTATTTCACAATTACTACTGCCGGAATTTCGAAATTGATTGTGCTTGTGCACATATTTTTTAATTTATGACCACAGACCACAGGTTAAAAATTACTACTGATTTTCATATTACCAGTATCGAAAACACTACCTTAAGCCTGCGTTCAGACATGCGGGAATCGTGCGTTTACGAATCACGCGGTTTGAAACCGCAAAATTGTGAAGTTATTCAGACACGCGCGGTTAGTATGCGATTTCGTGCGGGTTAGCGTCAGTTTCAAAATGGAGATCGACGAAGAAGTGTGTTCACTGTGGTTGCTCCTTAAAAAAAAGAAAAGAAAAAGGCGGTATGGGGTGCATCCAATATTACGTGACCGACTAGTACATGGTCAGTTCGTAACGTTATATCCCAAATTAAGAATTTATGATAACAAATTTTTTGACTATTTGAGAATGTCAATAAAATCTTTTAATGAACTAATTGAACTGATCAGGCAAGATATTTCATGCCCTGAATCGCATTTTAGGCCAAGCGTGTCTCCGGAAGAGAAACTCGTAATAACTTTAAAGTAAGATTTGTCTATTGTTCTTCAAAATCAGCATAAATGTTTTCTATAACTGTAGAGGACTGAGAGTCCGAACTAAATTGCGATGGTGACGGTGACGGTGCCGGAACAGGAGGAGATGATCCAGATGTAGTAAAATATCCTTGCGGGCTTGTATACTGTTGTCCTTGCCAATACGTAGGTGTGATCTGCTGAGTATTGTAGCGAACAGGGGCTGGTAAGCTTTGTCCTTTTTGTGTCACTAGAAGTAATTCAATTTTGGTTGCTAAACGCCTATTTTCTGGTACTTTTTTTAAGTTCTTTATATAACGACAAACAAAAGAGTTTGTCGTCATCTTACTTGGTAATACTATTTTCTTGAAGTTCATTCTGAAAATGTTTTCGTGACTTGACACTTTTTTCTATTAAAACAGCTATTTTATCTTCTGGCACTTGTGTTTTCTTACGTTTAGGGGGACGTATTTCAGTGGTTTCGGATGCATTGGCGTTTAGATGACTTGTCTCCTCACTTTGCCTTTCATTCTGTTCTTCAATATTAGTTGTGGTGTCTTTATTACTTACGCTATTCTGCAGGAAAGATAATCTTAAAAAATACATATATCGGGCTCCTTTTCGAGCACCTGAACCAGAAGGGGTTGTTTTTTCTTTTTTGTATTCTTTATTGTAGCAATCTCGTATGTTTTTCCATTTTTTTTGGAGTTGTGTACCTAAAAATAATAACCTTATTAATAATATTCTTGTTTCAGATATCTTGGTACGGTTTGTTCATTTGGAGAACTAAGCTACTATTATCGCCTAGGAAAATCGACGATTACTGGAATTGTCCGCGAAGTATGTAAATCATTGTGGAATAAGTTGGTAAACATAGTCATGCCCAAAGTGACTGAAGATACTTACGATACGACGAGACTTTGAGAGATATGCAAATTTTCCAAATTGCATTGGTGCTATAGACGGCAAGCATATCCGAGTTATAAAGCCGGGTTCGGGTTCTTTGTATCATAACTATAAACATTTCTTTTCCATAGTGCTCTTAGCACTTTGCGACGCCAACTATTGCTTTACTTATGTTGATATTGGGGCTTATGGCAAAAGCAGTGATTCGGCTATATTTAAAAATTCGGTTTTTTATAAACGCCTGACAGAAAAATCATTAAACATACCAACACCTAAACCAATATCTAATGTAGACCTAACACCAATGCCTTATGCTATAGTTGGAGATGAAGCCTCCGTCTTAGCAGAAAATTTAATGCGCCCATATTCAGGCAAATGTTCACCATATGAAAAAATTATTTTTAACTATAGGTTATCGAGAGCCCGACGTAATATTGAGTGCACTTTTGGTATTTTAGCGAACAAATGGCGCATCTTTCATAAGCCTATAAATGTAAACATAGATTTTGCCGAAGACATAATAAAAGCTTCTTGTGTTCTACTTAACTATGTGCGGACTAGAGATGGTCTAAAATTAAAAGATACTTTATATAATGCACCCATGACTAATCTCAACGCCTTGCATGCGGGAAGAGGAACACCGTCATCTTTGAATATCAGAGATAAATTCACTCATTACTTTGTGAACGATGGGCGTGTTCCATGGCAAGACACAAAGATGTAGCTGCAACTAACATACCGTACTTGTAATGTTTAGGTACATAACTAAATGTAAACAAACGAAATATGGTAATACCGTTCTGACCTTCATTTGAAAAATGCTCGAAAGAAGTTTGTTTATATTTATTTAAGTACCTAAAGTATACGGAGAGTATAATATACGCTTCATAACAATAATTATAACATAATTCTGTCAATTATTTTTTGGTGAATAAACCTACTTACTTAAAATATTCTTTTTTTCCACCGTGTCTTCGCAATTTCCAAATATCTCCACCAACTCTTGCCAAGCTCGGTTCTTGATAATTTTATTTGAGTAATCATCACACTGAATATCCCATATTGCAGGTCTCTTCTCCACCTCATCAATGAATAGTTCAGTGTCGAAACGATCCATGACGAACTCACGAGCAGTGACGTGCTCACCGCGCGGTATCCGCAACGCAACTGAACGCGAAGTAAAGACTCCATTGTAATAGAAACGCGCGGGAGCAGCGCGATTCTATTTTCTGGCGGTTGGGTTGCAGTAACCGCGCGGCTTGATTAACCGCGCGGTTATGTCTGAACGATTACTAACTAACTCATATAAATAAGACCCGCGCGATTTCCATGCGATTCCATAATCGCGCGGTTCCCGCTGTGTCTGAAGTAGCGCTTATTTTTTCGAGATAGATTTCGAGAGATATCCGGAATCCATTTTGAGTTTAGTCTTCCGTTTTTCTTGTTTCCGGTCAGGCGAGTCCCTCTCTCTAACGCTATTGGTGCTCCCATCCACGTAGCGTGCGTGACGACTTCCGTTTGTCAACTCTTGGATTGCGCCACTTTGCTTATCATTATCCAACGTGAGAACCAGGTAGGAATCACCTGGAACCTGGCAATGTTAACTGTCCCAGTTGTGCTACCCATACTACCCCATGCATCTGTCGCAAGCAGATGTGAAAGTGGTTCCGCATGTAGTGATAATGAGCCGGGTACCGCTTTCACCCACCAACGATCTCGGCAAGAACTTGCTCCGGAATCGCGTATCGTTGGTGAGACAGGGATTTTGGCTGGCATCGACTGTAAATTGCAGTGTTCGACAATGGAGTCTCCGTATGCAAAAGATGAACGAGGCAAAACTGAGTTTTCCCATTAGGGACTGGGCCTGTCTGAGGTTGCAGCTGCCTAGTGAAATCTATTTTAGTAGAGCCCTGCGTACCGTTAGTCATTTTGGTTTCGACAGGGACTTTGTATTGGTTTGCGCGTCCCAAGTAACACCCAGATATTCTAGGTATTGTGTCGGAACCAGAACAGATTTGCTGAAGTTTATAGTCCATCCCAGTTATTTGCATCAGCGTTATTGCAAACGTTACTTGTTCCTGAAGCTTGATTGGCCAGCTTGATTTCGTAAGATTGATTGGCCAGTAAAAAAAAATACAAATCGCCGAGATACACCACGCAGCGAATACTGTGTTTTCTCAGGTATTCCGCGTATATCCGATTTGTGACTGTCACGAAAATACCCGGGGCTGACGATAGGCCATATGGGATAGTCAGGACAGACAGGTCATTTGGTAGAGAGTCCGATTGTAGCTCGCCCTCAGGAACCTGCGGTGCTGGTGACGTATATACCACCTGTATATACATCACCAGCACCGCAGGTTCCTGAGGCATCCAATCCTTGCTCTGCAGAAAGGACAGTACGCGAAAGTGGATGAACAATTTGAAATGTCTGACGTTTATGAAATTGTTCAGTCCTTTCAGGTTGAAGATTGGTCGAAAGGTATCATAGGTAACTTGGAGATGTTTCTGCTTTTTCGAGAACTTGCTCGCGGATCATGTTGTCGATTTGTAGTGACATTTGAGTCGAGTTCTGCGTGGCGAAACTGGACAGGGCTTGGTCGCTCGGGTATATATTTTTACTATTCGTGGAGAAATCTTCAATGATATCGTCACCACAGAAAAGATCCCACAGCAATGGACTCAATCTAATATAATTCTTCTTTATAAAAAAAGGAGATCCGCATTATATCGGAAACTACCGGCCAATATGTTTAATGTCCAACCTTCACAAAATATTTGCAAAGATCATTCTTAAACGAATAGAAGGACAAAGACGAACAACAGGCAATAGAACAGGCAGGTTTTCGAGCAAATTCCTCAGTACTTGATCATATCCATGCTGTGAGACCAATCATAGAGAAATATGCAGAATATCAACTTATATACTAACCGGCATTTGTTGACTATAGCAAGACATTCGACTCCTATATATATTTAAACATATGGGAAGCGTTAAGGGAACAAGGGATAGAACAAAAATATATATGACTGATTAGAAATGTGTACAAAAACAGCTCGGCTTATATTCAAAGAAAAGAGTAAAACAAGGAGATCCTCTTTCTCCAAATCTGTTTTCTGCTTTTTTGGAAATGATTTTCAGGAACTTTGAATGACGCCTACAGACATACCTAAGATTTGCCGATGATATTGTACTATTCGTGAAAACGCCGGGGACTTAAACAGAATGTTAAACGAACTTGCATCGGAAAGTAAAAAGTGGGACTAACATTAAATCCTGAAAAAAGAAACTAATGACGAATGGACATAAAAGCTGTATAAATGTAGGCGGATCACAAATTAGTTATGTTGAGGAATATATATACCTTAGACAGCTTGCCCCCAGCTTCGCTCGCACTGAAGTAGATATTTTCATGTCCTATTTTATCCCTTTGGGATGGCATTTTTAAAATTCCTTTCTTAGTGCTCACTTGCGTTATTTAAAGAACCTACATGTAAAATTTTAGGACTCTAAGTCCAACGGTTTGAGCTATGGATCCGATTGGATCTCTGGAGATTATAGTCAGTCATATACATTACTAATTAACTAATCCACATTTGTAGTACCCCACTTTGGTAGCAAATTAGATGTTTCGACCATAGAGTACAAAAACCATATTTTAAAAATGCAATTGTCAATTGCTAGAATTTGACAATTTAGGGAAGAGTGTAGAGTCTGCCTGTGCCTATTTGTGTGTACTATAAATGTGTAGCAGTATTGCAATACTTTGTCTGTTGCTTTTTTTAAAGGAGGATCGATATTGATACCCCTTGCTTAAATGTGTAAGAGTTGAACGTTGTTTATTACTTGCATTTTGGTGAAACTGTAAATCAAGGGAAACTCAGAGATACCCGTTTTACTCAACACAGAAAAATGTCTTCTTACGTTGATATGAGCTTGGAAGATATTATAAAAAAGAAAAGAGAAACCTTCAGGTAATGTTTATAAATACAACTATATGAATGATTTCGATCAGGATTGTTGGGGTTCTTACTGTATATGGTTTTACTTTTTTTTACAGGGACAAACGAAACAAACCCAATGTGTCGGTGCCATCTAAGAAACCACCTATGACCGATGCTAGAAATAAAATTATTTTTAAAAAGAGGACTCAAATTACAGACGCCCGGGAAAAACTAGCTCAGCTTGCAAAACAAAAAGATGCGCGCCTTAAGCTAGAAAAAATACGTCTTGAAAGAGTAAGTCTAACAATTAATAGTGTTCAATAATATGTAAATTAATCATTACACAAGCTGTACTGTGCCATGCTTCGTTTTGTTAAGGTTTGCTGTAGCTCTGCCCGCTTGTATGTCTGATATTAGTAAAAAGTAACCTATGAATTATTCTGGTGTATGAGCTATATTCCTATAAAGGTTTAATTTAACCCTTCAGCAGTTTTACAAACTCATACAAACATTCAAAGCACCTCATTTGCCCATAACTTGTGAAATAGGGTTATATAAAGCAATAGATTGTGTACTGTAATATAGGTATACCTAATATTAAATTATAAATTCCAAAGTAACTTTGTCTGTGATGGTTTCACAGCAAAACCGCTGTTACAATTTACACCAGTGAAATTTGGCATGGAGACATTTTGATTCTTAAAGAAAGATGTAGGCTTCTCTTCACCCCAATAACTGGCATTAATGCCAGCAGAACTGCAGGCAAAAGCTAGTGTAATATACATTTTTATATAATATACTAACTGAACTGAACATAAAAAAAAATACAGAAATATACATAAAAAAGAAGGTTTCGTTTTTTACCACAGTTTCCATGCATATATGAGTAGAATAAATAATTATGTTAATTGTGGCACAAAACTATCTAGTCCCAAAATAATCAGAGCTTGTAGGGTATTAGACAACTGATATAAATACATACAAAGATACTTTAAGAAATTGAGTGAAATAGTGATCTACTTCAAGCTATGCGGTTCGCCGACAGATGGAAAGAACCGATAAAGGTAGCATCCCTTAGATGATTTGTTCCACTGTTGTTGCCACTCATCCATGCGGTCGTTATAGACATTGGACTGCTGTTGAAACTGGAAATTGGATAATTCTTTTTTTATGTGTTTGTTATTGTCAGGACAAGGTTTGTTTGAAAAAAATCAAAGAAAATCAGAGGTATTATATTTTCTTTGTCCATTTAGTCGTATACACTGCGGCCCTGCGGGAAGTTAACACGGGCTTACTAAGATAAGTTTTTTGGTAATTATGAAAAAAAAATATGAAAATGAATATGGTGGTCATCTAGTTTAATGTTAATGAAAACATAGATCTGAAAAATGTTTGACCTTAGTTTAGGATGTTGATTAAGTTCTAATTTATTAAAAATATTTGAAAGTATGGCAGCAACAGACTTGTACATTAGAATGATATGGATGGTGCTAAGTGCCATAATAAAAGTACTCTTTACATGTCATGTTTTTTTTTATGGAGTAGGGGGCAAACGAGCAGATATATATATCGCCTGATGGTGAGCGTCTACCACCGCCTAAGAACACCCGCAACACCAGAGGCGTCTAAAGTTGCCGGCCTTGGGGGATGAGAGGAAGGGTTGAATTATGGGCCACCGGTATCCTCAATCACACGGTGAAACAATGCAGGCGCTGTTTCACACCAGTTTTCTGTGAGGACATGGTACCACTCCAGTCGAGCCCGCCCATGCATGCGGAAGCGTGGCTCTCCCACGGTAGGTACCATGGGGATCTTTCCATCTACTTGCATGTTAATCTTTCATCTAACCTTTTGAGTTAGCCAGTTACCATCCTGGTGGCCTGACTTTTTTTCCCCTGTAGCATGAAAATCTAGCTGTTATTAAAACACACATTTGTTCCTAGTCAGGTGTTCAAGGTCAACCAAGAAACATATTTCAAAACCGAACAAAGTATCCAAGGGCAGTATCCAACAAGGAGAGAGGTAAATTATAAACAATTCAAAAAATAAGTTGACTTTCATAATTTCAAATTTATTAACTTCTTAAATGTTTCAGTGTTTATAGACACATCAAGACAGGTAACTTCTCAGCCCTTGCACATTTCGAAACTAGTTCAAAATCGCCAACTACACATCGGAAGACAACTAAACAGTGCCAGACAATTTAATACTAATCAGCAACTTAACATTGCAAGAGACATAAACACAGTTGGACAGCTGAGGACTGGAAGACAACTGAACATGGGAAGGCAGTTGAATACTGGCAGGCCACTAAATGCTAGGAAACAATTCCTTACTGAGAGATTTATTGATAACCAACCTATTGAAAAAAGCAGATATCGTGGTAATGAGACATACATATTACTTAATAGTTACCTGCTTTGTACAAAAACAAATCAGTTTCTGGCCATGACATTACGTAACAGCTATATAAATAAAAATTAATCACCGAAATTTTTGTTCTATGCGCATAACTTCTCTATATAAATAAAAATGACTCACCGAAATGTATGTGATAATTCTTTTTTCTGTGTGTTCATTATTGTTAGGACAAGGTTTGTATAGAAGGAAATTATAAGATAACTGGATACGTTATTCTTTTGTCCGATTTTAGCAACTGTACACTTCCCGTGGAAAGCTTAGACGGGCATAATTACTAAAACAAGTTTTTCAGAGATTTTGATAATATTTACGTAAGAAAAATATGGCGGTACGGAGTTCGCCGGGTCAGCTAGTTATTGTACTATATAATAATAAATTTGTTTCGGAAATATATCCATAATACACAACAGACCTTAATAACTACGTTAGTATAGAGACCATCACGTAACTTGGCCAGATTCTTTAGATGTGCAGAAGTCTTTTTTTAGTTACTAGAGGGACGCAGAGATTGTAGTAACACCGTTCCGAGCAAGCGATTGGAGCATCAGTCGACTACACTTTGATTTTGTTTATTTTGATTTCTTGCAATAAGTGTACTCGCGAACTTGCGCGAACTTACCCCCACTATGCCAAAATCGGGCCAAATTACATGCCGTCTATAATCATTTATTAATGGACTATCGTTTCTGTCTGCAATGACACTTAGGAGATGGTCAGGACTACCACTATATTCAAACATTGCTGTATCATGATCATACACAACTTTACAATAGCTGTTTGTATAGTTTTTGAAATTTGTTTCAGATTTCGACAGTACACGGAAATTAAAACCAATCCTTAGAACAGTTGAAAATGATTTCGAAATAATAGATGATCCTATGGATGATGAATATGTTCCTACAAAGTTATCTTCGAATCCATTGAATCGTCAAACTAGCCTACAGCTTAAAATAATTGCTCATAATGATGAAATTCATGATAAGAGAATTGCTACTGTTCACAGGTAATATTTTCTAAGTAACAGGCAGTTGTACAAATCAACAACCCATAATGTCCCAATCATGTTTTAATTTTAAGTATCTGTAAAAGATATTAAAGTAAAAGTGTTACTAATGTAGCATTAGGTATTCTGGTACTTGAGATGTGTGGGAAACAGCATGATGCTGGTTTATTTACACAAGCAGCATTAGTTATTCTTGTACTTGAAATGGCTGGAAAACAGCGTGATGGTGGTCTATGTAATGCCTTCAGATTGAAAACAATCACACCAAAGTTCATCATCATCATCAATAGCCTACGGTAGTCCACTGCTGGACATATACCTCTCCTTAGAAGGAAGGTAAAGGGTTTGCTCCAAGTTTTCTCTCTCTTTGTAACTCGGTGTTTACAGCACCCACAGAATCAGATATTGACACTTCTTAATCCATTTATATTTTCAATTCAAACCAGTAATTTCTGAGATTCGTGTGATCAGCCAACCAAACTACAACTTTATAAAATTGGTGCAAAATATATAACATAGATAGGAAGCAGTCGTGAATCATGTAGCGATTTATTTAAAACTTCATGCATATTTGTACATTGGCGGACTTAATGCCCAAGGCATTCTCTTCTAGTCAACCTTAGGGTGGTGTAGAAATCTTGTAAGGTAGGTGGTGCACAGAGGTAATTTTGTCAATAGAAAGAACTTTTACCCAAAAAACGTATACATACATATAATATATTAAAAAGAATAAATATGTGTGAATAAATGTATTAAAGAATAAATACATATATATATATATATACTGACACAAATACACCACGTTCGTACACTGTGATAACCCGAATATAAGGCAAAGCAGCTATCGATTGGAACTTTCTGCCGTTTCACTGAGAAAGAGATCGTTATTTCATTTTGAAAGTAAAACGTTTTGTGGACATCCTGATTTCGAGTGGGAGAGCATTCCAGAGTAGTACCGCTTGGATAAAGAAAGAAAAGTTCATGAAATCTGAATGGTGAGAAGGACAGAAGATGAGCAGATTATTTTCTGTCATGATTAGAGGACAGATAATGGAACTATGAACAAGGTATGTAGGAGAAAATGCTGAGTAAAGAAATAAAAATCGGAAGGAAAGTGCTCGCTGATTGCGACACAGGCGAATAGGCAACTTTTTTAGTTGGGAAAGTAAGGCTGACACATGGTCGTCCTTCCGGAGATTAAAAATGAATCGAATGCAGTTATTATGAAGGCGGTCTAGTTTATTGAGATCTGCATTCAGGCCGAAGTAACATACATCACCATAGTCAATTATTGGGATTATTAAAGACTGCATGAGAATTGTTTTGGTGTTAGCTGGTAGGAGGTTCTTGAGACGAAATAACGTTCGCATGATACCAGTTACCCTTTGGCTGACATAAGTAAATTGAGCTTGCCAATCAAGGGTCGAGTCGATGAGTAAGCCCAGATCTTTGACTACGGGATTGAATGGGATGACTGAGCCATTGAAGATAATCGGTGAGATTGAGTCAGTATCAATTCTGCTAATTGTGCGTTTGCTTCCTACTATAATTACCCGACATTTAGTTAGGTTAACCGATAAGCCATACCTCATCGACCACAACTTTATGATATCTAAGTCCCTGTTGACTTCGTCGATAGCTTGTGCTATGTCTTCCAGTTTTGTCTGCGAATACACTTGCAGATCGTCAGCATACAGGAGATACGCACTGCGAAGTTGTTGAGTAGTGAAGTTGATAAATATTGAAAATAGAGACAATGCCGCCTTGAGGGACGCCAGCGCGAAGGTCACACCAACAGGATATCGAGTCATCAACGCGAACATAATGCTGTCGCCATTGAAGATAAGTGGAGAACCATTCCAGCACCTCTGAAGGCACCATAAGATATGTAAGGATAGATAGAAGGATTTCGTGACTGACGGTATTGAAGAAATGGACGGAATTGAGAAATCAACTAACACTAGTACTGTAACTAACTAATATTGTTTAAATTTGTTTTAGGTCTACTATTTCAGAAAAAGATAAAAGTCCACCAAGACCACCATCCATTCTAAAAAAACGTCCGATGGCTGCTTTAAGAACTGATACAAAGATTCTGAAAGTTGATAAACCTTTGGAGTACAGGATTATAGTTAGCAATTTACGAAACACTGTTACCGCAGGAGACATAGAGGTATGTTTTTTGGTACAGTTTTTATCCAAATGAGCTTGAAGGAGGTTTATGTTTTTTAGGTATATGTATGAATGGCTTGGTAGATTTTGGATTTTGAGGTGTGGTTGACATATGAAAGTTCTTTCATCATCATCAGCCTATCGCAGTCCACTGCTGGACATAGGCCTCTCCAATTTCATGCCACTTAGTTCGATCTATGGCTTCTCGCATCCAGCTCCTGCCAGCCGTCTTGCGCAAATCATCGCTCCACCTGGCTTGTGAAAGTAATAAAAATTAAAATATGAAAGTTATAAAAATTAAAATCTCATTGTGAAGTTAAATATGTATTTTGACAGCAGATTTTTTTTTTGCAATATTTACCTTGCTTGTAAAGCTTATATAGGTTAAACTAACACTATTTATTCAGTTTAGTGATCATTACCATAAACGTTTATAGGATAGAATGGATCATAATGAATAATGATACTAAGATACTACTTACTATCACGTCAGGGGTCCATAATTGCGTGAGATGTTTAAGCGGTGGAGTGGGTCGAGTTAATATCACGCAAAAAAAATTTTTTTATTGATTTTTTTGGTCCATTTAATCCAGAATGTGCATGCTTGATTTAATCTTAAGTCTAATCGTAATACGATTAAGGTCATTCGCTAATTCGTTCGAAAGAAAATAATTTCATTTATACTTCGACGTTATACATCTACTATCAAACCACCATATATGTTTTATACCAAATATCTCAATTTAATCTGAATTTACGGTACAGTGTAGCCCGTCTTTTGTTTTCGCGCCACTGTCAGCCGAACGCGCGACTCGATGAACGAGAAAAATCTCACGTGAGATTGGGGCATGGGATTGAATAAAATCTCACGACATCTCACCAGGGGGGAGGGAGGGACAGTAAATTAAAAAAAAACACCTCACCTAATTTATGAACGCCCCTAAGTGATAATAATAGTTTTTCGTCACTTCAGATGAATTACCTTCTTCTATTTTGAACATTTTTTTAGGAGTTGTTTGGCGATGTTGGTGGCATGATAGAGTCGCGTTTAGTGCGTCCTGGGACTGCAGAAGTAATTTACAAGACTCAAGAGGACGCGCAAAAAGCTGTAGACCTGTATCACAATAGACAGTTAGACGGCCAGCCCATGAATTGTCTTCTCGTAACACCAAGATCACCCACAGCAACAACGGCTAGGTAATCTATATAAAAATAAAAATGGATCAGTGAAATGTATGTACGCGCATAGCTTCCGATCGCCCGCAAAATTAGATCATTCTTTGTTTGTGTTTACTACGTGTTTGTCAGGACAAGGTTTGTTTTTAAGAAAATTGTGAGAAAACCGAAAGTGTAATTCTTTTTTTTTATTCCACGACTACTACATGTAAGAAGCTGTAGTGGCAATAAATGTTAAAAAAAAATTTCGAAAATTTAGAAAAATTAATCCAAAGAAATGGCAATACAAAGTATCTTGGGTCAGCTAGTACATTTATATAAGAAACTAGCTGAGCCCCGCTGCTTTTCCCGCGGTACAACAACAACGCCGCGGGACAAAGCTGGTCGTACTAACTCAGAAACCTTTGTGGGCTCAAAAATAATTGCGAATTTTGTGTATTTTCAAAAAAAAAATATTTATTCGTGAATATCTATTTTGTCCTCTTCAAAGTAATCCCCCTGGGATATTATACACTTGTGCCAAGGTTTTTTCCAATCTTCGAAGCACTTCAAAAAATCGTTTTTTTCTTTCTTGTTCAGCTCCTCCTTCGATGCCGTCTTTATCTCGTCAATCGTGGCGTAGCATCGTCCTTTCATGGGCCCCTTCAGTTTTGGGAACAAGAAAAAGTCGCGACAGATTCCAAAAGCAACGTTCATGCGATGCTGTTTTTGATCGAAATTGAGCAATTTTGGTACGAACTTTGCGGCGACCCGTCTCAAATTATCGATTAAAATCGAATGGCACGAGCTAATCGATATGCCTAGGTCCTCGGCAATTTCTCTAACGGTGATGCGAAGATTGGCCCAATGCCTTTTTCTTCACTTCAATTTTTTCGTCTGTTGTTGAAGTGCTCGGGCGTCCGGCACACTCTTCGTCGTTCACATCTTCTCGGCCTTCTGAAAACATTTTGTACCACCGATAAATGTTGCTTTTGTCCAAAGTAGCTTCTCCGTATGCCACAGTCAACATTCGAAATGTATCCGCGCACTTAATTTCGTTTTTCACACAAAATTTGATACAAATTCTTTGTTCCATTTTTTTAATAGGTAAAAATCGAAGACGAACCAAAACAGGCGCAAGCAAAGCAGGTGTCAACAATTAACTGAACATTCAAAATGGCCGAACTTGTCAGCCTATGTGAGAGACATATGTACCAACATAACGCCACAAAAAAATTGAAATTCGAATATACGTAACCAGCGAACATTTAAAATTCGCGTAATTTTTTTAATACACTTCGTATAATGAAAAGAATATACGTAAATAATAAAAACTAAAGTTTAATTAAGTTATTATTATATAAGCAAGTTTTGGAATATATTTTCTTTTTCGTTTCAGGAACAGCAACAAGCTTGCTTTATATAGCACGAATTCTAATGTAGAACCTGACATTTCTACCTTTCATAAAGTGTTATTTAGTAATTTGTAATGTTTTGTGTTACTTTTAACTATACTTGTGCAAATCATTGATTTTTTTTTATAAGTAAAAACTAGAATAAAAAACAAGTAGTTTATATTTAAAACTATGATGATGATGTAAACTTTTTTGGTAACTTAGGAGTTAACCATAAATTTCTCTGGTACCGATTTAACAATAATTCATAATTGGTAAACAACAGATAATATAAATAATATCATATATGTATAGTAGATTGAAATAATGGACACTGTACTCCAAGTACGAGTTTTCATAGGAACAAGTAATGAATTATTAAAAAATAAAACCCGACTGCGTGAATATCATATATAAAACATATATTTACCTTTTATTTTTCCGCAATCACCGTTAAAGATTATTTATTTTGATACCACACTTTTGAAAACATTTTTTTTTGATTACCTTTTGGCTCCAAAAATCCTTAATTTCTTTTTTATTTTCATGTACCCAGTGTCACTGTCACGACTAAGACGAATCTATTGACACCACTCACATGAAAATACCACAAGCCGTTTAGGCTTTAGGGCGAACCAAAGAAATTTACATACACACTCTCGAAAATACACACATAATCCTCCTTGTTTCGCAGTCGGATGAAAAGAAAGTAATTGAGAATTTCTTATTACCATTGAATTACGTACTTTGGTATTCATAATAGGAAGACAAATCTATTATATGTGAAGAAACTTACCTATTCCTTAGTGAAATCGCACTAGGAGCATAGTTCTAAGATGTACTTAGATTAGCAATACAACCATTTTATGTCTATATACTGGCGTTATTACATACTGAATTTTACTTCACCTTCACCTGAATTTTTATTCAAGGACGGCCAAGTCATACAAATTTTTATCAATAAACTATCCTACCTTCTTTTTTTTTAAATCGCTATTTATGCTTTTATTTCGTTCCTGGATTTTGATGATGAAGTACTCATTTAACTTTCTACAGAGTGTAAAAGATAGACTCTTGTGGTGTACGACTTATAGTCTCCTTTTAAAGCTGATTTATTCAATGATTTAATTAGCTTTGTCATTTGAAATAGTTTCATACGTAGTTATGTGGATTCAACACACCAATTTACCATAAATGGACCTACAGGCTTGTAACGATTCCACGGCTTCGCATAAAATCGGTGTTGAGCAATTCTTTTCACCAATTAAGTGAAGTAAAAGTGTAAAACCTTCCACCCCTCTTTCTAGAGTGTTGAGATCCTTTGCTGAGCTGCAAAGCATTTTTGGTTAAAGTCGCCACCGCGGTTGAGGTTTATGATTTATTTTATCATGGAAAAATTACCATAAATTATAATTAATTAATTGCTTTTATTTCGTACATATTTATGTATTTTCCCACACCTTGGTCTTCTTAATTAATTTCAATTGTTTTTAAACCTATTAGAGTACATTCACACGGAGACATCAATTTTTAAGCCGGATCTGATTTTAGCAGGATACGGTTTAGTCACTACATAATTTATATGTTTTGAGTTTATACGTTCATTCGGTTTGAAGATCCGGCAAAGAACCGAAACGGGCGAAACTAAACATCCGATTTTGCGATTGCAATCAGATTCGGTCACACGGCAAAATATCGAATATGATTCAGTGACTATAGCATTTTAATATATGCGTTCTTACACAGCAGGTTCAGTTTTTTACCGAATGCCGCAAAAATTCAGGTACGGTAAGTCAGGCGATGGGCGCACACGCTGATAGTTATATAAGTTCGTCTTCGTTGTTCGTCTTTTCGCAATAGGCATGATGAACTAATTTTGTAAAACTGTTTTATGATGTTCGGAAATATCTCCATCTTTCAAAAAACAATTACATTTTTACAAAAAATAAAGATTAGTAGGAAAAAATGCGATTTATATTTAAAATTCACGCCAAAACGCTCGATGGTGTTATGGCGTCTGTTTGTGACGTCTCGTCGCAGACATGACGTCACCATTTGTCAACCATTGTCGGTTATAGCTCATAAAAACAGTAAAATGATCGTCGATTATATCCAAACAAAGTGACTTTAAACATAAGTGACGTACTCGCTCGATTCGTGTTAAACTTATCATGGCGGATTGCTATATTTTGTATCTTTATATTTGTTAATTAACTATTAGTTCCACTCTGAACATGAAAATAAATACGTAATTATTATAAATAAAAACATAATTTTAGTGATTCTTAGTTACTGTCATCATGCCTCTTGAATTTAACCGAAATCTCTTTCTAGGACGCTTCTAACGGCGATAATATCAGTATTATGGCTAGAGTGATCACGGTCATCGCTCCCAAATGATAGTGAGAGTCACGAGACTGAACGCTACTTTCCCGCAAAAACCGAATAGCATATTCACACGATGACACACAATTCAGTTTTTTACCGAAAAACAAATCTGAACGGCTTGTGAACAGAATATTCGGTTCTGCCGTATACGGTAAAAATGCAATCCGGTAAAACGTGTGTCCGTGTGAACGTAGCGTTAGTAGTGAGAGAAAATAATTCATGTGATTAATTATGAAACCCAATTGGGTGTTTGCCTGTAGTAATAAAAAATAAGATGTTTTGTATAAAGTTACTTCCGTTGCCAAGAAATTTGAATATATTTTTTCTAAAAATATTTGTTTTTTTAGATATTTTTTTAACAATTATGGGAAAAATATTAGATCAACAAAATAAAATTATATTTTTTAATCCATAATAAGTAACGTGACAGCGTATTGCAATCAAGATATGTGACATCATTTTACTCAAGCAAAGCTTGCCAGTGATGCCAGATTGGGGGAAATTTCCCCAAACTTGGGTATCTTCTATAGGCATTCAGAGAACATTGGTTGGAAAACGATAATAATGAGATCATTTCGGGGCTAATTTAACGCAGCATATCATAACACTTGAAGATGCTATTTCCAAATACGTTATAAGGTTACCTTATTTTATTAGCTCTATTCGTTCTGCATACTAAGGCCCTGTTTCACCGGTTACTGATAAGTTCCATTAGAGCTTTCCTGACATAGGTATGTCATAACATATTTTTTATGAAGATACGTCAAATTATTTGGCAGATAAGCTATCCCGTGAAACAGAATTACTTAGATGTTTTCTTCAATAAAAAAGGTGTTTTGTCATGAAGAAAAAGCTTATCAAGGCAAGCAGTTCCATTAGCCATCGGATTCAATGATGTTAGTAAGATTTTTCGCTGTGTCCGCACTATGTTTGAGTAATATGACGTCACGCAAACTATATACGTCACATTGTGTTTTGGCGACAAAATTTACATTTAATTTTTCTTTGCGTGGTTTATCATTATAGTTCGGTTATTATTTAAGCAAATATTTTTATAGCTTAAAATTGATTGTTTAAAAAGTATTGACACTTTTTTGAAAAATAGGTAAATACCCTATTGACTTTTGTCGAAAAAAATCAATACAACACTATTGATTTATTATCTGTGAATTTTCTTGCTTTATGACAATTTTTTTGTCAAAAATTAAAGTTAGCTTTCGGAATCTGGCAACACAAACACTAGGATCTTGTTATTCATTTCATCTAAGCTGTTGGTGTTGTGTTGATGGTGGCGTTATTTTTATACATGTTACATAAATTAAATCCTATATATTTGTAAACGCGTTTGTGAGAGTGCTTACGTGGTTGTTTTCCCTGTACGAGTTATCTTACGAAGTTTAAAATAATGGATAGGGAAGATGGTGAAATGAGTGACGACAATGCAATGGTCGTGGATGATGCAAAGGAACCAATTTCATTTGATAAGGACTGTGAAGTGGTAAGTTTAGTGTATCCTTTAGTTTAATTCCTGTACTTGAATCATGACAATGCAAATTAAGTTATTTGTTGGGAGAATTTTTAGATACTACGATGCATTACATGGCATGTGGTATTAAAATAGTATGTTAATTATTTACCAATATTATATTTAGCCATTTTGCATAACATTTGTATAACGGTATCAGTTAATTATTGTGTACGACAAAGTTTAAATTAAAAAATTATAGTAATAACTTCACACATACCTAACAAGACAGTCTGATCCCAACTTGACAGGGCTTGTGCCATGGTAACCAGACTTCTGATAAATATACTTTAATATATCTACCTGAATACATACTTATTTTACCTTACACACATGATAATTCCTTGGATGTAGATTAACACACAAGGCAGAGGTTGAACCACTGAACCAACAGGCAATAATAATCATTACCTTACATGTTTTAGATGCAGCCGCCTGACCCTAAAACAGGCAGAGCCTAAAATGTAGTGATTAGACTGCCAGTATTTTTAATTCAAACATATCATAAAACTAATGATTGTGCTCATTACAAAATCATTAATCCTGGGTAGGAATTGAAACCTCGACCTCTGGCTTAGCACACAGGATCACTGACCACTCGGCTAATCAGATTAAAATAAAACAAATGTTATGTTTGTTACAGATATATAGAGCTGATAAAACTGGACTGGTCATTGAAAAATTGGAAAAAGTTGATGCATCAAAGATAGAAGAAAGGGCCGAGAGATTTGGTCTTAATCTTACTGGAAACAGAGTGATCACACAGAGACAAATTGATGATTTATATGCCAATTGCGGTATAGAAAGTGGAAATGAAAGACATTTTCGCTTTGATGCTATCAATTTAAGTGGTGTTGATGGCCTTACTACTAAAGAGATATTTCAGTATATGGAAGACTACAAACCATTGTCTCTGGAATGGACTGATGACACTTCATGTATGTCTAACATAATATATTAATTAACTATATTTTCTGTCATTGCAATTCATTCTCCAGTTTGTACTTTACATAGCTTTTATGTTGGCAACTGTCTTCTGCCTGCACAATATGTTAGTTATACCGGTAAATGGTAACCTATGTGTTATTCTGATGTATTCTATATTACTGTAATGTTTTATCTAAATCTGTCTAGAAGTTTTTACTTGAAAGAGTAATAAACATCATACATCCACCTATAGTTTTCTATTTATAATATTAGAAGGAAGTAGGATGTTTTATTTGTAAACAAACATTGTTTATAGAAGTAAATCAATTAGGTTTTCATTTGCTTGTCCCAATTATTAATAGACAAGACATATTGTGGGCTTAATCTTTTAAATATTACATTTCTCTATCTCATTGTGAATCTTCAGAAAAAAAACTTAGACTTAAAAATTATAGTAACCTATTGGGCTGGTGTGGTATTATGGGCCAAAGCCTCCTCTCGAAGAAGAGGCCTAGGTCCAGCAGTGGACTGTTACATTTGCTTAATGATGATGTGTCTTAATTACATGTACATTAACGGTTTCTTTTTTTTAATAAAATTCATTAAGAAGTACATACAATTTTCAATTTTTTTGGAACTGTTTACTTGGTAAACTTATTATTAGTATTATGCAAGAAGTATGACATGTCTGAAATATAATTATTATTGTTTTCAGGTAATGTTGTTTGTCAAGATCATATTTCAGCAGCTTTAGCACTATTGGTTCATTCTAGAGAAATCAAAGATGAAAACTTGAAGCAAATGCTTTCTGAAAAATCATATCACCATTGGCGAGAAGGTATGCCTCATCCAAACAAAGATTTAATATTGATGAGATTTGCAACAAATGGAGATAAAAAAATTACCAAAAAGAAACCACATAGTAAAAATGTTGATGAATATTATGATCAAACCATGGAATCTATTAATAAAAATCCTTGGGGTGATTTGTGTAAATCGTGGGGAGTGTATGATCACCAGGAAGTATTTCAACGTAAACCCATATATAATGATGGCAATGATGATACAGAAGAACCTGTTAAGGTTGTGAAGTTAAAAAACAAGAGTTTAGCAAGCAGATTAGGAAAAAGGCGTATAGAAAGTAATCACTATAAAGAAACACAGTCTGATGAGAGTAGCTCAGACTCAGAATGGAAAGTAAAATCAAAAACACCTAGAATGAGAATGCATGCTGATGATGAAGAATCAAAACGAAAAAGAAAACAGACACAGTATGCTCAAGAATCACACGAAGATGGGTTTTCTCCATTATCCATTGAAATTGAAAATTCTAGCAATAATTATACATCAAGGAAACAAACAATCCTGTCAGAAAAGTTTAAGAAACATGTTACTCAAAAACAAAAACATGGCATACAATCACGCTTAGGTCATAAGGTAGTTTCATTAGAAAATAGTCGATCTAGTACAGAGTCATCAGATGACTCCGATAGCAATGTCACAAGCAGGGTACATAGAGTCAACAGCACAATAAAAAGTACAAACAGTGTTTGGTCTAGATTAGATATGAATCAAAGTAATTCCAGTGTTCAGAGTGCTCATAAAGACTTGCGCCAAGTATTGAAATCAAGGAAGCATAAAAATTCAAATGACTTGAGAGACAGATTAGGCCAGTCGAAGCAGAGTAATTTACGAATTGAAATAGACAATAACTATGCACATGATTTATAGTACTCTTAATAGCTTAATTGTATTTGTTACAGAATTACACTCTTAAGCGTACTAGATGAAATATTTTGACTTAGAATTAATTAATGATTATGAAGTGAAATATGGTTTTCATTTTAATATATATACAAGCATCAAATGGTGTACTTCCATGAATTGAACTTTTACAAGTTATGTGTAAATAACCAGTCTGTTTTTTTCAATGAAATTAAAATATGTATTTTAAATTATGACGTTGTATTATTTTATATAATAATTTGAGACTTAAAATACATAGCCCGAACCTATACCTATACTATTAATCAATAATTAACCAGACAATGAAAAGTTTTTTTTTAACGTAAGTAGATTTTGTAAAACAAATCAAAAGAAACAAATCATTGATTCAATTTTGTCTTATTTGTATGGTAAAGATTTAAGAACTTTTGAAAGAATAATACAAGCCACGTTATAATTAATATTGTGGTCAGCATTTTATGGTTTTTTCTAGGAATAATTACCATAAAATTTGAAGAGCATCGGCGATTAATGACAGGTTAAGTAGTTTGACTGCGACATATCTAAAATCCCTGCCTAGACTTTATTATTCCCGATATTATTTAAGGTCGGTTTTACCTGAATATCAATTTGTTCTCGGAGAGACTGGCATACAACCTCCGCAACCCTAAAGGCAAACTGAATTCGAAGGTAAGTAGGCAAACTGATAACAACTAAGTTCACTTAGTTGTTATCAGTATATTTTTGCGTCTGAGAGCCGTGACCGAAGCAGAGGCAGTGGGTTTTTGTGGCGTGCTACTGGAGGTGTCGTTGGACATCGCCAACGCATTCAATAGTCTGCCATTTAGGATCTTGGTTCTGCATCAGTGAAGCACTCCGTTACCACGGGGTGCCAGAATACCTGATGCGGCTAGTGGCAGAATATTTATAGGAGCATACCGTTATGTACGTAGACTGAGATAGAATCTTTAGACGGCTGCCCATGTCATGCGGTGTTCAGCAGGGGTCTGTTCTTGGACCATTTCTGTGGAACATGGGATACGAATTTGTTCTCTGCCTTTGACTGGTAAATATTCTATATTTAGAATTAGAGGATATTTAATGAGATTATTATAATGAAAAACAAACCATAATAATGCATGATAGCCTTTTATTGTTGTGCTATTCTATGTGCTCTTAAACTATGCAGAATAAGTAGCAGTACTGTGCTGTCATATATCAATTTGTGAAATTAGTGTTTTATGAATGATATTCGAGAGTTTATGTGTGGAGTCGTGAACTGATCTCACATGTTATAATGTTTTTCAAGGTAGGTTACAACTTAACAGGTAAGTACAATTAATATAAACATCTTTAAAGGTGAAAAGGACTAGTCAAAATAAGTCTACTTAAATTTACATTACTCATATTACTTATTATAGTATTATGGAATGTTTTGAAACATGTAATTTGATAATTCGGAAGACGAGTATTTCAATTGACTAATTACAAAAGGCTTAAATACTAGTCTCAACATTTACATTTTAGTTATATTGACATCATAGCATAAAAATAATAACAGTTTTATTATTTAAGCCATTGCATAGAACTAAAATGGTTGTGAAATTGTTATAATGGTCTTTTTAACTATTTATTTATAGGATTCGAAAAAAGTATATTACAAAATTATGAGGCCTTCTAGTACATGTAGGAAATGCGGTGATGTAGACTCCCAATTTAGAATTTTACATAAACAACAATCATATTTTTTTAAATTATTCAACAGCATGTTAGTTTAAAATATTTATTTTATGTAATTATTAAATAATAATAACGTGACGTTAATGATGTAGACTCCCAATTTAGAATTTTACATAAACAACAATCATAATTTTTTAATATATTTAACAGCATGTTAGTTTAGAATATTTAATTTATGTAATTATTAAATATAACACGACGTTAATATTGCCGAAACTTATAACGTAAAAGCTATGTATTTTTGAGAGTGTAAATAAAACTTATCTCATTTTATCATATAAGACACTGTATAAAATTAAATAAAACCACTTGGGAGTAAAATATAATACTGACAACTTATTTCTGTTTTTATAAACCTAGGTGCTTGTTAAAATGTTAGTTAAGTACAAGCGAATATAAATTATAAAACTTAATTAGTAGTGTAAAACATAATATCTATTAAATAGGCTGCAGATTTATATTTAACGAGTATATGTATATTATTATATTTTCAATGTTGTATCAAAACTTAAAGCAAATTAACATATAAAGAAGATCCGCCACTATAGACTTCATGAGATATTTATTGGTACAACATTAATATTTGAATTCTTTTATAGAAGACTGTTTCAGATCAACGTTTATCTATTTTTGACTTTGATGGACAATATATTTACAGTAAAGTAACAATCATGCATATAATGATGACATTATTTGCTCAGCAATCGATTTTAATCAATTTCTTAACTTTCTATATATCTTATATACTAATATCGTTATAATCAACAAATAATATATAATCGATCATAATATTCACATAAAATGTGGTTGAAGTGTTTGATATTCATAGAAATCATTTTATTTATATTTTATGAAATTGATTTTCTATATTCTCAAATTAGCTTATTATCAATATGTTTAATTACTTTACACAATAATAAAGGTAATTAATTTTATAGCATTTAAAGAGAATCAGTTATCGATATATCTTTATCTATGAACATGTTAACTAAACATTGATTTATGTACATAACGTATATTTTTTGCGTAAGATTATGATTCTATTTTGTCGGATCTCCTTTACATTTTTAAAGAGGTTATTATTCCAATAGGGACATACCGATATATTCAATCTAATGTTAATATTAGTCAAGTATGTCATTTAGTATCCTATCATTATAATTATGCAAAAGTCAATTTAATAGCTGGCACAAAAGAAAAAAAGGCAACAGTTTGTTTATTACGATAATAGGCTATTAAAATACCTAGATTTCTAATTCTGGCACGTAATTTCCACATTCAAGTTTTTAAATTAAGAGTAATAAATGTAGTTTTCCCCTTTAATCCAAAATCAAATCGTACAATAATGTTTTATTTATATTGAATTTAGTGGAATGTTTCAGTCTAACAAATAAGTGGGTACTCTAATTAAGTCCCTATATATTATCAAAAAGGTACAATTTTAATAAAAAATTATGTGTCAGAATTCATAACAATCTATTTTACTTTTTTTTCTTTTTCGGTTTTTGATGCCTGTTTCTCCTCCTTGCGTTCACTCGTGTCATCTTTCTTCTTTGCGATCAACGTGTGTTTGGCTTTCTTGAGTTGTTTTTTAACTTTGTCTTTCACTTTGTTCTTTTTTGGAGTTGGGATTTCCACCGATTTCATAGATGAGCTATTCGATTCACTGTTTCTTTGAGCTGAAATATACAAAATTTATATAAGAAAAAAATATTTTGTGATGGAATTGAATAATGATTATGTTAGTGGGTAAAACACAATAATGTGGTCGGAAGAGCATTCATTTTCAAGAGGGAACAGATTAATTATTGTTAAGAGCAAATACTTGTATATATGAATCTGTCAGAATGATTAATGTGAATATTTCTGCTCATAAAATTAATTATATGTATTTAAGAAAAAAAAGTATTTATAACGTTCATGTTGTGCGTGTGATTATATTTATAATCGTACTACCTCTTTTACTGGCTATAGACGCAGCGATAGCGAGGTCCTCTTGTCGTTCTCGGCGTCGTTCAGCATCAATTTGTTGGACGAGCTCATCGCGCATACGCACAATTTCCACCAGACGCAACACCAGTTTCTCTTCACGAGCCTATAATCAAATATATTATAAATCACTTTAAAAATAAATGAGATTTTTAAAACTTTAAGTAAGTTGAGCGAGTGTCAATCTATATGAATAAATTGAATTAAAGTAAAAATAGTTCTAGTTTTAAAAAAATCTCATGTCTATCATTGTTACAAATAGATCAAAATATTAATATGATTGACGTTCAAATATTCGTAATCTAATGGACTAAAGCGGACAAAATCGGAGAGAAAGCCTTCTTGAATTTGATTGGATGGTTGAGTTATTGTATTATTTCTTTTAGCAATCTTGGAGGAAAAGATTCCAGGCACTAGAACATTCAATTATGATAACGATTATTATCTATCCATGGTAAAAAGCAATAATAATAGTTAAGACTTGGAAATTAAATTTAGGGTCTTTCCTATATTTTAGACAATACAGTCATGTGTGAGGTATTTGAGATAACGTCAAAATGATTTATGATTAGATATACGAATGATAAGAGACTAGTAAACAATGTTACAGTATTTGCTTTAGGTAATACGAAAAAATGTTTTAAAATACTATTTATCGTGAGAATAACCTTGTCAGCGTCGATGCGGTTCACAGCAGGCCGCGATTGTATGATACGTATTTCATGTTCAATGTCAGCTTGTTCCTGTTCCAGTCTTTGTTGTCGACGTCTGCAAAAATATGAATTGTACGTTTTATTATTTAAAAATAAACAATATAATGATAAGTCTCTTCTAGTCAAGTCAGTTCTACACTGATCGAGTTGAAATTTTGCAACATATAACAAGCTTTAAACTTAAACTTTTCATCTATTTTTTGTAACCACAATGTGCAACAGGAAAATCTAGCAGGACACAGCTAGTAGCAATTAAATTATTACTTACATATACATCAATTCGGTTTGTTTTCTGAACAGATCATTTTTCTCATTGACTAGTTCACAAAGCTGAATTACTAAATCTTCGACTTCTTCTTGCGGTACAGTTTCTGCTTCATCGCCTGTAATGTAAAAACATAAATTATAAGTGCTCTTGAAATTGATTTATTCACAATTATTGGAAAATGAGAATTGAAAATTTTAAATATTATAAGAAAAGAAAGAAGGTGCCCAATAAAAAGAATATAAAATGTGCCTGATCATTGTTTACCCTCACACTTGTCGCGAATCATTTTTTCGATGAGAACTCCTTGCCGTTCGAGGCCGAGCTGTTGCGTCTCGAGCATGTCCAGTTGAACCTGCAAATCTTCAGAAGACATTTGTAGTTTGACTTCTCTTCGCTCGGGAAGTGGTAATCCAGGGGCTGGACCTTTTGGTCGACGACTACCTACAATATTATGAAAATCAAGTCATAATTGAATGTGGTTATTTTTTTTTTTTTTTTTTAATATTTAAGCTGCCAAAATGACTCTGCCTTGCCTGATGGAAAGCATGAGCAGAATCCAAGAGTGGTGGTCACCATCCTCAATGCGAAAAAGAACAATGCAGCATGGTGACCCACACTATGGCGGCCTAGGGGGAAAGGGGATGGTGAGGGGGATAGGGGGCGTTGGATTGGGGTATGGGCCTCCGTTATCCTCACTCACTCGATGAAACACAGCGTAAGCGCTGTTTCACACCGGTTTTCTGTGAGGCCGTGGTATCACTCCGGTCGAGCCGGCCCATTCATGCCGAAGCGTGGCTCTCTCACGGTAAAAACGGTAGGTGTTTACATAGTATAAAATAAAGTAATTTCCAGTGTTTGTATTTAAACAACGTTACGCGACGAACTTTAATGTGTTTTGCAATAATAGTGTGAGTGATTTCAGATGGTTTATCTGTATAATACATGCATACCATACTGATTTGTACCTATATTGCACTAGTGCGATACCGGGGCGGGTTGCTAGTAATATCTTAGTACATTTACCGTCTGACGTAATGCTTTTAGATCCAAAGGAGTTAATTCCTTTTTCTAGTGAACCTCCTCCAACTGAAGCCGTTGACAGACTGTCTGGCGGAGTAGGAGCCGGTCGTTTCTTCTTTAGTGTAGGAGTCGACTTGCCAATTGATTTCTGAAAGAATACAAAACATACAATTATACAAACAAAGATTTCATAAGAAATCAAAAGAGTTTCTGACTGTTTTCAATTGGATAGATCGTATGAGAAAAAATACATCATTTTTTTCTTTTTTCTCCGAGTACCCAAAGTCACCATCAAAATTTAGCTCCGTAACATTTTTATTTGACTATTATTATATATAACTAACCAGCTGAGTGAGACCCGCTGTTCTTGTTGTACGTTTACAACAACAACCACAGTGAACGCCGTGGGGCGAAGCTGGTTCTTCATTTATTTGTATAGATTTGACAGGACAATAACGTTTTCGTGCGGGCGCGGGGAATACGAAAAATAGTATTGGAATAAAATACAGCCTAAGACAAAATACTCACATGATCCGAATTAAGAGTGGAGTTGTATGAGCTGAATGATGATATACTCGCAATATCGTCCATGGAAGTAGAAGGGTGTTGTGGTCTCGAAGTTTCTATTGCTGCAGAAGGTGGAGGAGGCGCTTTTGACTTTTTTCGTCGAGTTAGGCTCTCTGGAAGATTGGGGGTACTTGTTGCCATTGATGACCTATACATCGAACTGGAGAAAGGGCAGGTTATATGAGGGTTTTAATTTAATATATTTTTACAACCATATCGTTAGGAGTTACCTCTTATTCTGTACGTCTTCTTCATCAGACGAGGGTTCTTCTCCGTCAGACCAGAATGGATTTACAGCGATGAGTCGTTTTCTATCGAAAACAGAAGAAATTACTTTTAGTATCACTTCTATCACCTTTATTATTCCTAAGATTAATTGGGGTCAGGTACTAGTTCAACCAGTTCTACCTGAATATCAGTTTTACCACGAAGTGACTGGTATCGGGCCTCCGCAATTCTGAGAGTGAACTGAATTCGAAGGTTGAACTAGTTTTCAGTATATTTGAAACGTTTGTCACAGGTGTTCATGACAACCGGGACTGATGGCTTAACGTGCTCTCCGAGGCACTGGTGAGAAAAACCTTTACATAAACACCTAAACTTTCCATACTCCGGGCCGCTGATAAGAATTTACGCTAGCCGTTAGACCAACGAGGCAGTTTATTTATCTATACATAATTACTATAAATGAAGTCGCTTCCGGTGTCTGTTCGCTTAGATCTTTTCAACTACGAAATGGAATGTAATGCAGTTTTCAGCAATAGGTAGAGTGATTCAAGAGGAAGGTTTATATCTGTAATGCGTATGCGTGTATGATAGTACAGGAAATCCGGGAAGCCGGGACGGCGCGCTGGTTTTTAATAATTAAGAACATTATTTTATTTTCGTAGAAACGTTTTAAAGTGGTTAAACGTAACTTGTTTTGTTTCTTTCAAATATATATTAAAAAAACTTTATATTTATATAAAACTTTAATATTTTCTAGTTTTGTGTCTAGTGTATTTTTAATAAAGTTGTTGTTATTATTAAGGACAACAATAAATAATAACATTTATAGTGTAGAAAGCTGTAGTTGTTATTATTTCTAGATCTAGAAAGAATAACAACTGCAGATTTCTACGCTAGATTCTAGATCTCTTGAAACAATATTCCATTTACCTTTACGATACAGGAACGTCTCAATATTTGAGAGTACCCTCTGAGATGTAATAGATAGTACTAGTATACATTTACCAATGTTAATGTGTTTATATCAAATAAGTAGAGTCTTCAATAAGAATTGAAAGAAAGTTGTCTAGACTAGAAAGTCAGTCAGAGCGCAAAGGATAAAAAAAAGATGCATTGAACAGTTAACTAGACGCATAAATAAACATACATTATTATACTTATTTCAATAATTGAAGATTCTACATTTCACTTGATATAGAAAAAAGTTATTATAATATGAATGTTATGGCGACCTGAAAATGAAAAGACGAGAAAAACTAATTCGAGTGTAGATCTGAGCTACGCAAGTTCTAAATATAAATCAGGTAAAACATGTAACAAAGAGACTCATGTATTTATTGTCCTTTTGTTGGATTGCATAACAATACGTGAGCTCTCGTCGTCATAATATAGTTATGTGAAGGTTGTTCAATTCGCGTCACGGTACATTTAATATCATTTTATAAGTAAATAGATTCTCAATTACCTCACATGATCTTGTCTGAAGTAACTTAGAATTATGATTATTTTAAGATCAACCAAATTTCGTTAATCGTTTTTTTAGATAAAAATATTATTTATCTGAATACAAAAGTTAATATGAATGACTAAATTAGTTGTTTGTGTGATAAAATACATGAAATATTTTAAACATTTAGGTAAACAAGAATTGCTTTATTTGTTTTTAATATAGGTTACTCACACAGGTGTTACTGCTATAGTGGGCACTTTTGTTGGGGACTGTATTGGCGGTACCTCATCATCTTCCTCATCGCTGCTGCCAAATGGATTTGTGCTCACCTTCTTGGGAGATGCCTGAGCTTCAACACTCTATAGACATAAAATATTAAGACATTGTTAAACTTCTTTCCGATATGGAAATCGTTGTAACTTTAAGCTTATTAGTAACACTTACCCCATCTTCGTCATCTGAAAACGGGTTTAAATGATCTGGATATTCAACTTGAATGCTTCTGTTAGACTCTTTTTCTTTTGCAAGAGCTAATGCTTTATCTATGGCATTCTGTTTTTTTCTTCTGGGAGGAACGCATATAGTTGCCTCCTGTACATTTGGTTCTTCAATTTGTGGTTGTAATAAAGGAGGTAGCTCAATGATTTCGGAGACGCTATTCGCTATCCTGTTGTCATCTGTTACATTACTATTTTCTGTTTTGACACTTTTACTTGTGTCATTATGTTCTTCTACATTACTAACATTACTATCAATAGTATTTACACAGTCTTTACTATTTTTTTCAAAATTTTCTAAAGAATTAACTTCATGCTTAGTATCTTCACATAATTGCGTTTGTAAGAAATTAAATTTGTTTATATTAGTTTTATAGACTTTCTCTGGAGTATCCATATTTATATTTAAACCTATAACTATTTCTTTCGAGTCAGTTTCAGTCTTAGGTATGCTTGTGCTTCTAAGTTCTTCGTGATTATTTAAAGAGTTTTCCTTTAATGTGAGATTGGAAATTTTGTGTCCAATATTGCTATCTTTTTCTATATTTTTTTCGAACATATTTATTTTGTCTATGGATTAAAAATTATGTATGTTAGTAAAGATGTATTAATTGTAACACATTTTAATTTGTAATAGTAGCAGTAACATATACCAGATGCAATTTATTAAAATTAACATAAGTACATAACACACATGAAACAATAAGCTTTTCTGATTCTTTATTTCATCAAAATGTAATTCTCATAGTTAGACTTTAGTCTTAGTTGTTGTTAAGTCTGAGTGTGCAATAAGATACTACATTAAGATTTAGAAAGAAGCAAACAGAAACTTGTAGATAGAACATGATGCAGAGTACTGAATTTGAAATGGGATGTTTTATTTTCACATAAACATTGTCTAATTGATAAAGATAAATATGTTTTTACCATGTGCACTTTACATTTCGTTGTAAACAGTATTTAAAAGTGCACTGCAGGACAAAGGTCTTTTCATAGAAAAGAGATACCTCTTTACATGAGGCTAAGTGAATCTTACAAATTATAAGTAAAACAATACACTCACCCAGTATAGATTTCGGTCTTGGTTTATGTTTAGGGCTAGCTGACTCCTCATTTGTCACTGACTGTGTATCACACACGTTATCGGTAAAAGCCAGCATCCCCATTTGGTCATGATCATTATTGTTAAGATATTTTGACAAAGTCTTTTCGTTTTTACAACTATCACAGGTAAATTCAGATCCTTCGACTATATCAAAATTCTTAGGGCTTATGTGTCCGGAACATTTAGAACAACGGAAACATCTTCTGTGATACAGTTTATGTGATACTAGGAGGCGCTGAGCAAGGTACACGGGTAGGCCACATGCTGAACATTTATCCAGACCAGTTTTACCAAATCTTATAGGTGCCTACAAAGTCATAGAGTGTCAGATAGAAAGTTTGGAAAAGAGAGAAGTCAGTTCAATGCAAACATAACACAAAGAATATTTATTTAGTAAAAATAAACATTGCGATATAATTGTACTAACGGGAGCTTCAGTTGTTGACGCCGGTGCTAACTGCTTAGATTCAGTTTCGGATGCTTTGGTATTAACTGTAAATAAAAAAGTAAAATTAAAAAAAACTGTTTATTAAGTACATTTAATTAAGCACAAAAATCAATTACACATTCATATCTGCTTAGATTTACGTCTAATCTTGAATTATTTTATGTATATACTTATACATAATAATTTCTGTAAATAATATAAACTAAATAGAAATGTTATTTTCATGTTGTTATTAATTTATAAGTTTGTGTCGATTTATTAACATCGCTTTTATAATACACTAGCTGAGCCCTGTGGTGTTACCCGCGGTACAACAACAACCACAGGCGACACCACGGGCAAAGCTGGTCGTACCAATTCAGAAACCTTTGTGGGCTCATGCACAACATTTTGCTGAAGATCATGACATGATCAAATGCATAGTTTATAATTCTATAAAGGACATACAGACAAACATTAATTTATATTTCTATATATATATTGACTAGCAGAACTGGCAAACATTGTTTTGTTATATATTCAGGCAAAATGCCTGTATTGGTAGTATTGGGAATGGGAATGGGATGATTTGTTTATTGTTCCAAATACAATTTATGGTTTTTTATTGTTGTTAGATCGGCACAACGTTTTTTCCAAATTGGCACGGAGTTTGAATTGCATCCGTTATTTATATTAAATAAACCGTTGTTTTTAATTATATCATATTCAGTGTGTTTTTCAAATTTCATAATGAATAAAAACATCGAACAAAGAGTTTGTCTTGAATTTGGCATCGCCAATGAAATTTCGGAGTCACAGAAGGCTTATATTAAATCAACTTTACCAATAACACGTGCTTATGAGTGGTACAAAGCGTTCAAAAGAGGGTCAAGATTTGATGGAAGATTTGCAACGCTCTGGTAGGCCATCAACGTCTGCAACTGAAGTTAACATCGCAAAAGCCATCACTTGGGCATGAAACATGTGGCCGCTCGGCTAGTCCCAAAAGACCTGAATATTCTCCAAAAACTCAATCACATGAGTGTCGCTGAGGACCTCCTAAAACGAGTCAATTCCGACCCAACAGTCATGAAACGCATTGTTATGCAAACTAGTCAACAAGCTCCGGAGTGGCACCTTCCAACTAAACCGAAAAACCGAAAAAAACCACGCCAGAGTCGATCAAAATTCATGTTGACAGTTTTCTTTGACTCTGGCGGAGTTATGCACTCGGAATTCTAGGCCATACGGTAAATAAAGAATATTATTTGAGCGTTATGCGGCGTTTAAAAAACCAAATTTGACAAAAAGACCGATTTGTGGAAAGAATATTCTTGGATTTTGCACCACGATAATATGCCTTCGCACAAGGCCATCGCCATGAACGAATTTTTGATCAAACACTCAACAAATACTATCGAGCAACCACTATATGCACTAGATATAGCTCCGGCTGACTTTTTTCTTTTTCCTAAACTCACATTACCACTGACACGTTTTCAATTGGTAGAAGACATAAAGAAGAATTTGCAGCGAGAATTAAACACAATTCCGGAAACGGCGTTTAAAAAATGTTTTGATGATTGGACTATTCGTTAGCGTAAGGGTATCGTTTCTGAAAGAGTATACCTGCTTTGAAGGTGATAAAGTAAATTTTGTGTATTATTGATCTTTTCCCGCTACTTTCTTGACAGAGTAGTATAAAAATATGTTTATACAAAAATACTAAGCCGCCGACCTATAAACTCTTACAAGTATACAAAAAAAAAAGTTGAGACATTTTTGACGACCAGGGGACATGATCATGGGCATTGTAAATGCTGGGTACCAGCATTTACAATGCAGCCAAGTTTGTACCTCGCAAACTAACTCAAAACTTGTTGGCAGTAAGGTTCTCAAACTTCTTGTTTGGTACACAACAAGAAGTTTGAGAACTTTACTCGCCCGACCTGGTAACTTGTGATTTTTTCCCGAATATGAAAATCTGCTTTGAAGGAAAAAGTTTTAGATAAAATAAATGAATAAGGTGATCGTAGAAACAGAAGCCTATTATTCAGAGTTTGATGAAAAGATCATTTTAATACATAATAAAATTATTATATGAAGCCTAAAATAAGACTAAGTTGATAAAAAAGAAATTGCGTCTACATTTCTAACACAGATCCACACATGAAACAAATACTGCCTCACCTCAATTCTCTATCATCCAACCTTAAATCACCATAACTGAATGTACTTATTGTAATTTTTTCAATTAGGTATTCATCACTTAAAGAGTAACTAGGTGAATTCAGGGTCCAGGATGGGGCAAGCTCCCCACCTTGCCCCAACCTGGGTACGCCCATGGGCATGAGATGCATATTGAAATAGCTGAGCTCCACAGTTTTTGTGGTCTTTATAACAATAACCACCGGTAACGCCAAGAAGCTAGGCATAAAATAGTAGCCTAAATTATTTCTTATATCATCAGCTGTCTGTGAAATTTCCGTCAAAATCTGTTTAACTCTTCTAAAAACAGACAAGAAAATAAAAAAATGTTTTAATGTAACAGTAATATTACTGCGAGTGATGGTTTGTTTTACTTTGTTGCATTAAACAGTTGTATTCTAAAGTACTTTAGGTTGAATTCATTAGTTTATTCACTGTCACTCCATTCATCTGTGCTGATCCTATGTACTTGCTCAAAATCAAAGTTATCCATGCTAAATTTTATTGAAATTAGTGCAGCAGTTAAGCCATGAATGTGCAACAGACAGTTACTTTCGAATTTATAATTTAAGTATGGACTATGTATAATCTAAGTATGGTATAATCTAAGTTTTCAATAAATCAATATCAATCTTGCTTAAAGACAGTTATGAAGTTGTAAACCTTAACACTGATATCCGATTATCATTATCATTCACTCACCTTAGGAAAGCTGAACATTGTGTAATAGATAATTAATTGCCGCATTTTAAGCAGGGAAAACAAATATAGTTAATAGTAACATAATCACTTGTTCCACTGCCAATTAAAAAGTAAATAGAACTTCCTATTTCCTCAACATCAAAATCAAATGTTTCAAAACTTTAAATATCTATATTTTAACCTATTAAAATACATGCACTTGATAACAATGCATCCGTTTTTTACCGAGTAGTATGATTTTTTATTAGTACAGTTTATAATTATATAAGTAAATTAACTATTCCTTACAGTTACTTCAATTACATTTGAATAAAATAATCATAAAGTTACATATTGTTACCTTACCTTACCTACAGGTTAACTCTTTCTTGAAATTTCTTTCACATACTATATTTAAATTTTAAAATGGCAAAGATAATTGGTATGTTTTAAATTACAATAAATCTGCATAACAATTTTATTTAAAACTTAACAAATAAACTAAAGTAAATTAGTTTTTATTAAGACAGATAAAAACAGATTTATTACTATTTGAAAGTTTAATTGGTCACCTTTTCACTTTTTTATCACTTACATTTTACTTAAAAGTTGTAAACAGTTAAAACATTCACAAGATATCAATAAAACTTCTTTTAAATTTCAGATACATTCACAAGTTTTGATTATTCCTCATTTTGTCCCATATATGAGAATGTATTGTTTCAAAAGTTGCAAAGACTACCCTTGATTAATAAATGAAAGAAATGCAATTTCTTTAAAAAAATTGAAAAAAATCATGTCTCATTGCACTATAAATGTGTAATATTGATGGTGTTACATTAATAATTACAACATACCTTTATGTCCTAATCGTTGATAAAATTGTGACAAGTATGTTAATACTGACAAACGATCAGGCACATCATTCTCTACCATATCCTCTGGATCTAGTAGTGACGGTATGCCAAGGTGTTTCTCGGCAACACTGTATGCTAATTGATTATTTTCATATATATTCTCTGGATTCAACTTGGACATATCACTGAAAAACATTGCGACTTGTTATTTATTTGTTGTATATTCTTTATTGCCTGTACAGAAGTTATTTCTAAGAAGTTAAATAGCATTTCTTAAGTTATTAATAAATTAAATAATAGGCTAGGAACACTTACATTAGATCTGGCCTGAAATGATGCACTAATGCACAAAATGCCATTCCATTTCTCCATGACGTTGTCATATTATCTATTTGCACTTCAGGACAGTCTTTGACTAAACGCTTACACCATAATTCCAGAGCTTTAGTACCTTTTCGTTCAGACATTTTATAAACTTTTTAGAAAATCTAACAAAAACAGTTCTTTAGTTATGAGTTATTAAGATATATTTTCATCTTTCTGAAAACAGAACCATACCGCACCTTTCCTGACATATACCGTAATATAATTTTTGGAAATAAATCACTCATCGAACTGTATTCAATCAAATATAAATTTCTTTAAAATATTCATTACAAGTTAGTGGTTAGTTGGCAATTTGGCATTCACTAGGGATGTCCAAATGTTGTACATAAAAACAGCAGTGTTGTAGCTATCACGGATAACATCCCTTGTAATAAAAACCAATTACACGATTTGATCCCATCCCACCGTAACTTCAAATCATACTCGTATATAGTTTGCTAAAGTGATGCAAATCGAGTAGTTTTTTACTCAAGTGACTCGAGTGAATTTTTTAATTTATTTATTCAAAACTTTTATTTATTTATTTATTGAACTCATTGACGTAAGAATACATGGACTAGCCATACCTACAAAATTATCGTGTTTAGCTACGAGAAGTTGGCACACGAAATGGCTGCCTTTAGGGTTGTACCTATATAGAGCGACTCCAAACGTCGATATCGCATCGATATTTAATGTATTACTTCCTCATTGATTGAACTCGTATTTGAGAGGAAAATTGACTCAAGTTCGATGCACTCGATTAACCGAGTGAACTCGAAGTAACGAGTCAGCTTGATAGTGATGCGATTCGAGTTGTTTTTTACTCGATCGAGTTGAGCAAATTTGTTAGAAACGTACTCAAGTGAAAATAAATTTGAATCGAGTTCGTTTGCACTCGAGTTACCGAGTCAACTCAATGCACCGATCTCGTATCTGAGTCAATTCGAATAATTCCTCGAAGCACTCTACATTGACGATGCAAAGATTCTAACTAGCGCCTCAAGTGTCCAAATTGTAAAGGTGTCTAAGAATGACACTTTGACAGTATTCGATACAATTTAGGTCACGAAAAAAAAAAAATTAATTAAACCAAAATTATGTAATTGATATCAATAGTCCATGTAATTAAAGAGTTCTATTTTCTTGAGCAATTGATTTTAATTTTTTGGGCTAAGCGGTACTTTATTGATTGTTGTACTAATTTAGTGATAGTTTTAAGATTTGTGCTGCCATTTATCATAATATCCGTGCAAAGGTTGTGTGTCCATGACGACTAATGATGACTAATTTTGAAAAACTGTTCTATGATATTCGGGAGTATCTACTATTATTAGAAACAATCATATTTCTACAAGAAATAAAGTTTTAGAAGAACAAAATGCCATTTAAATTTTAAGTTAAAATTGCACGCCAAAACACTCGGTAGTGTCATGGCGTCTGTTCGTAACTTCTAATGACTTCTATATTTGTCTACAAGTTTTAATAATAAACATTGGGTGTAACAGCAATAGTTTAATTATGTTGCTTGTTAACTTGTGAACTCTAAAGTATTTAAGTTGTGTGCGGTTGTACAGTACGATAAAACATAAAAACCTCCCAATAAGTTATTTGTAACCGTTCCACAAGATAGTTGACAAATTAGAGTTGTTTGTCTAGTAAATCCTTGATCTATAGCTGACTTTTCTTGATTTTGGTATCACAAAAAAGACAACTCATCGTCGGGAATCATAAAATACATGTTATAACACAAAAAACAGTAAAGTGGTCGTCGATTCCATCCAAACAAAATGACGTTTACATAAACGTGACGTCACTAGCTTATAATTGGTGTTTAACTAAATATGGTGCATTGCTGTATTTCTTAGTTTTATTTTTGTTAAATAACTATTAATCTGGCTCTAAATATGAAAATAAATACGATTTTTGTATCAGATAAATACAAAATTTTGGTGATTCTTCGTTACTGTCATCATGCCTGTAATTTCGACTTTTTTTTTTCTCGTTTTCTGACGAGAAACTGGCATTAGCCTGAACTAAATAAATAACTTATAAAATACATGTACTTATAAAGAATAATAGAATAATTAAAATTTAATATAGACTGGTTGGCCTAGTGGTTTAAGCAGTTCCGGATGGCGTAAGAAAGCGGTTCCCGGATCCCTCTCGTCTCAGGCGCAGAGTGGCACACCGTGTGGTTTTAGTCGGTTCGATTCCGACACACCGCCCCGCCGCAAACCCTGGTGGGGTAAGGCCTGAGGGGGTTTCCACACATAAAAAAAAGTGGTTTAAGCGGTCGCCACGTCGCTTTCTACTGCACCATGTGGTGTGTGGGATTTGACCACTTAAGACAACACTTTGTGTGATCCACAAACTGTTATACAGAGTCTAGGTGTTCTTTGTGTCAGTTTCATGTGTGTACATTGGTAAAGTCCCCTGAGACGCAGGATGTATATTCCAAAAGAGGGAGACACCTTTTAAAAGAAAATCTTACTGTTTAAAAAATAATTTGAAGCTTGAAAATGATGAGAACAAACTCTCATTGCTGGTGAAATCGGCTTGCCCGTTCTGAAATCAATTAAATTTAATCAACATTTTTTTATTCATAGTTTTGTCGTTTAGAAACAAATAATAATTAATTCCTGAATCTCCGTCAGTATTACATTAAGAAACGAATCAATATTTTTGCTTTTTTAGCAATAGGTTTCTGTATGAAATCGTTATTCATCTGATAATGTCTAAACTTATTATTGCCTTGTCTTATATTTTTTCGTGTGTCCAAAAAAATATATGAAGTATCGTTCTTAGACAACTTCTAAGTTTCGCCTCTAGAGGCGCGCGGATAATACAATTTTTGCATCGCCAATAGTAAATGCGATACAAGATGCATAGCGAAGCCACATCTCTACGCAGCTCCAGAGAGTTCAGCCAAACAGAAACCGAATAGAGTCGCTCTCCGTTGAATGCGATCCAGAGGGAGGAGCTGCTACTGGGGTGACCCCGCCCAAAGTTGAGAACAGTATTCCACATGAGGCAGAATCTGCGCCTTATAAAGCAGAAGACGGTGGGCCGGAATAAAATAGTTTAGACTATTGAGTCTAAAATAGTTTAGGAGTTAAAATTTCTAAAAAAACAAACATTATAATTATGTCTTTATAAAATCATTGCATCTGTTATATACTTTGTGGTGGTAAAAATAAATTATTGCCGTAATTATATTTATCGAGCATTAATCGTCGTTGTAAAGAAATGATATTGCAGACGTATTTCAGTAATTGCGTAGCTTATTTTAATACGTGTATATTATCTTCGCAGATTTAATATATACGTAAGTAAATAAGCTTAACCGTTTCGAATTTGTAAACATAAAAAAACGGAAGTACTTAAATCTAAAGTTTTGATTCCTCTAATCCTGGTGAGTCGGGATTGCATGCGGTGCGAGGTGCTGCGGGGAAGAGCTCGATAAGGATGAACTGTTATGAATAATTTTAATAATGATTAATTTCTTATTTTAATTAAAGTAGGTTTAACTGATGTGGTATTGTTTGAACATGTATTTGGTTTTAGTTCTGCTAATTTTCAAGCCAACATTCTTTAGTCTTTGCTGTCATATTTTTTTTTGTGTGAAAATTTTTTTGTGTGTCGGTTTCACTTGCCTGTATGTCTCGCACAATTGTCGAATTGCGAATATGGCATTTGTCAAACCGCAGCTGAAGCCGAAACCAATTTGGGTTTATGCCGATAAACCAAAATTGGTTTCGACTTATTATAGAAGACTACTCTGTACTTTTTCCAAGCTGAAGGGTATTCCTATGCAACTTTCTTTATTTTAAAGGCAACTCTCACATTAGGAATAAATCCTGTGTAACAAGGATTTTAGAAACATTCGTGGAACGGACACAAGAAAAAAAAACAACCAGGCTCAAAACAATAATCACACAAAGTGTTGTCCCACGTGGGATTCGAACCCATAATACTCAGTGCAGTAGAAAGCGGAGAGGTGGCCGCTTAAACCGCTGTCCATGTAATTGACTACTAATTTCAAGATTTAGTAAATGGTTTTTGTTTATATTAAAACTATGTTTTTCAACAACATTACAAAGGTTTTAATAATGTCTTGCACTTAATGTGCAAGACATTATTAAAACCAAAAAAAGCCTTATTTCAATGTTTAGGAAACAAATCTCAAAAATATCATACATTAAATAAACGACTTGATTATTACTCATATAATCTTTTAAATAAATGTTATAATTTTGTCCAACAGGACTACCAAAAGGCTGTTAATGTAGATGATGATGATTCTTTCAGATTCATATTTTCACGGACTCTCCACATTGCTTGGTTGTTGGCAATAGTCTTGCCCCTATTCCGTACCTTTTTATTCTTCCAATCCTTTATTATTCCCAATATTATAACGATTGTGGTTGACAACCAGTACAAACGGTCTTTGTTGAATTTCAATTTATCCAAAGAGTTACTGACATCGTACCTCCGCAACCATGAGGGGAATTGAAGGTTGAATTTCACAATTACCGTCACCGACAGATTAACGTGCACTCCCAGGTGTGGGTGTGAAACACCGCCATATTTCCATATTCCAGGCTGTTATTAGGAATTTCTTGTAAGGAAAACCCAATAACACTTTTTGGCCCGATCTAGGAATCAAACCCGAGACCTTAGCACTCGCATACATGGCTAGGTAAATTACGTATTACGTAAATGAGGCTAAAATTTAAGTTGTATAATAGTTAGTATTGAATAAGCTTCTTGCCTTAGTAAGCCTCTTAAAGGATATAGGGGTGAGGGTATTTATTTTATCTTTTACTTTAATTTAGTTTCTGATTTAAATATCATTTTAGTGTGGAAGCAAATAAATGTTGTTTTGTTGTTTACATTATAATTTTTATTCTAGTTTAATTTTGTGATAATCATTTTGATCTCAGGTAAGAAATAAAATTCATAATAAACGCATTTACTTTATTCATATTCATCAGTTATTAAATCAGAACATTGTAGGATGTTGTGAACTCATCGCCAAATTTGACGACAATTGCCCAGAGCATCGGGTCTGAATCCAATAGGACATTGGTGAGGTACGTTTATAACATGCCTGTTCTCGATGTCAGGATTTTTTAGCAGAGGATCTTCATTTTGAAACATTGAATCCTCATTTTGAATATAGTATACTTTATTTGATAAAATTTTTCTCCAGTTTTCAAAAATTGTATTGATTGTATTCGAAGACCTACAAAAATTATAGTATTATTAGAATGGCTTTAAATGGATCCTTATTTTTCAAATTTGTATTGTAATGAAACCTACTTAAAAAAGGAAAACAATACTAATATTAACAGAGTAGGTACAATGTACATATTACAAACTGTTTTCCATGTTCTATTTAAGGACTACGTTCGTACCGAGCATTTGTTGGATTTAACCATCTAACAATACGCGGCGTCCCGAAAATGAAACTCATGGTTGACAGCACACTAGAAGAGCTAAATAATAGCTCGTCACAAGAACAGGAAGTTATTATACTTAGATAGGATTTTTAGCATCTCCTATATGAGAAACCAGCTTCATGCCATCTATTCAATGTTACTGTATATGTTTATATATTCTTAACTATTCTAGCTCATTGTTAGTTATATATGTACCATTCAAATTGCTCAACTTTAAAGCCATGTCAAGGAGTAAGAGTGTATTAAATTAGTAAAGTATTGTACCCGTAGGTAATGAAAAGAGCGTAGGGTATTTTATATTACTTTCTTTATTTCTGACAGCCAGTACGCAGTTGTAACTACTGAGTACAAATATCCATGATAAAATTCGATTGCGGCGTTCAGGTGGGACAGAGAAATAAACAAAATTATACAATCTCAGTTTTAATAGATTAGGTATGGTAAGGATTACAATTAAACTGAAAATACAATTAAATTGAACTGCAATTGTCGTTACCTAAGAGCGCTGGAAGACTTTTGGTATATTTTAAATATGGTTTAAGGCCGGCGCTTTATATAGAGTTTTGTTACTAAGTGATTGGGTACGCAGGAAATCCAATTTTATACAGACCTCCATATGACCTGACATCTGCCATTCACCAGTTGTTGGCCGGGAGGACAGTTGGGAGGAACGACAATTGTATTCCTAGAGCCATAAAAAAAGCTCCACAAATCATAGCATCGATTATTTATCAATACTTGACCGGGTCTACAGTTTGGAGGTGCTACTATTACATTTTTTAAATCTTCTGCAGGTACTCTGAAAAAAAGAGAAATAAATTGAATCAAATACAGTTATTATTTTCACTATCTTTGCATAAATATTATGTAAATGTAATGTTATTAAATTATTTAATAACGAACAACTAAAAGATAAATATTTTTTCTAAAAGCCGTCCTTACAGACATTGTTCTGCTATAACGTAAATAAGGGTTTACGTAGGGATTTAGGCGCACCAGTATGGGTTAGTACGAAGGTACTGAAGTGATAAGAAGGTACCGTGCAACATCTTTCGAGTCGATCATCCTATTTAAGTAGGTATAAGATGCAAACCCTGGGATCTGGATGCAGTATTCCTTGAAATACAGTGTCAGTGATGCCGGAATGCTATATACCAGGGTGCGCTGTCAGTGCCTTTAGAAGGCACACCGGTCGAACATCCGCCGGACCTTGGTGACAGCGCAGGACCAACGGCTTGCGCTGCCCAGTGCAGCTCTCACCTTCCGGATGAATGCAGTACGCAATGTTCTTTGTACGTTTTTCCACGCTTCGGCATGAACGCACTTGTGACACCTCTGGTGTTGCGCGTATCCATAGGTGGCGGTAATCGCTTACCATTAGGCGACTCGTTTGACCCTATTCCATAAAATTATATACATTGTTTATAGGTCCTATCATGAATCTAAACTATTTAGTGAACCCTAAGAATCTGAGGCGACCCCACACAAAGACGGCACCTTTTTTAACCTAGGCGTTTAACAAAGAAAGGGTACACAGTAAGAATACTCTGTTACCTATCAGCAGGGCTTTTTTTATCACTTATTTTTTGGGGCACGCTAATTATACCGTGGGAGAGCCACGCTTCGGCATGAATGGGCCGGCTTGACCGGAGTCCTACTACGGCCTCACAGAAAACCGGTGTGAAACAGCGCTTGCGCTGTGTTTCATCGAGTGAGCGAGGATACCGGAGGCCCGTCCCCATCCCCCAAAGGCCGGCAACGCACTTGTGACACCTCTAGTGTTACGGGTGTCCATGGGCGACGGTAATTGTTTACCTTCAGGCGATACGTCTGCTCGTTTGCCCCCTATAACATAAAAAAAAATTATTTTCGAGAGATTCAAAAATTTAAATTTTTTGTACTACCCTTTCACAGAAGACTAACCTAAAATTACATCATTCGTGTTATCGTGTTTCATTGGTGAGTGCGAAGGCCCAATGATGCAGAAGCATCTCAATAAGGGGCCATTGTATGGGTCAATGTTTCATTTTCTCGTAATGAGTATGGTGTAAAAATTCTAAATTCTAAATTTTTTTTGGGGGCACAATGTGTCCCCGCCTGCCCCCACTAAAAAGCCCTGCCTCAAGAAGCACATTTTAATGTTGTAGTACATTTTTTCTCTCTATCTATTATCAATCTTCATGCGCATATAGATATTTACCTATACAACGGAATATTGCAATGTGTAGTTTTCACCATCTTCAGCAAGCGCGATTACCTTGAATATTTGCACACTTATTCCAAACCGATGACAATGCAGCCAATACAGGACTCAAAAATAATAACATAAATTATACTCAGAATAACTTTACTATGGATTCATTCATACTTTTCATGACAATAATGGTATTCATAGGTTTAACAAACTCATTGTATTCTTTCATCATATTTGTCAACAATTGTTTTTTGGTTGCATTTTGTTTTTCATTAACTATATTACTTTATTTATTCAGATATTTTTTAAGAAAAATCACATTATATCCATGTTTAGTAATGAGCCAACACGTAAATGTCAGGATATACCTAAACGCTACGCATAGTGTTATGATTGAATTTAGGTTTAATTTTATATGAATTTTGTTTGAATTAGTAATAACGCGTAATATAAGCTCCTTACAAATAAGGACGACATATGCCGAGAGCATCGGGTCTGTATCCAGCAGGGCACTGGTTAGGTACGTTGATTATATTTTTCTCATTAATAAAGTCATTATTTGGTAGAGGAAGATCTTCATTTCCAAACTGTGAATTCTCATTTTCAATCTTTATTTCACTTCTTGACAACATGTTCCTCCATTTTTCAAAGAAAGTGTCCATGACATTCGAAGACCTACAAAAGTTATAGCATATATTAGAATGCCTCTAAAACATCTTTCTTATGCAGTATTTTATTTTCATTATCCTGAATATTACTCGTATACAAGTATCTTTGATGAACCTAAAATATTCCTCCAAGAGCAAAAGCAAAGATATTCCTCCAAAATACGTACGGTTGAATTACTTTTACAACGCAAATTGTTCCAAATGTAACTAGTTGAAAATGTAAGCTATATATCTACACTCCATTTGGGCAAATCAAGTACTTTTTTGGTTACTGATAATGTACTGCACTATGAAGCCTGGTGTTCTGCGACACTTTTTGTGTTTCACCTAACATCAAACATCTAACAAAATTTGGGCGTGGCCTAACTGTTTTGTTAGCTCAAACAAGCAAACATGTTATTCAAAGCGGACGGAAAACAACCCTGCGTTCGCCTGCAGGAGGAGGCAATTTCATTTGCGAACATTGAGATTGTGCGTTTTGTATATATGTTCGTGTTTGATGTTCGTGTTTAAAAGTCGCAGGAGACTGCAATGTTTTGCTGACATCTCTTGCTAGTTTGTTTTGTTATTTTTAAACGCAGGAAAAACGCCATTACGCAAAATAAAAAAAAATGTTCTGTACAAAAGTCCTCATATTTTTAAAATAAAAATTTTACTTCTTACTACTTAGGAAAATAGATTTATTCGTTTAGCCAGATACATCGCATGATTTCTCATATGATATGTTACATACTCTGTTAGGTATTTGAATTAATATCTATAAGAAAATACTTAAAAAAAGTAGGTAGTAACGAAACTTAGAGGCAAATATTTTATAACCTTTCTAAAATCACAAGTACTCAAAAGGTAGTTGCTAGGGGTTACGTTTTGAATGTGACGCATTTTGAAGAATTGGGTTTTTTTTGTCTTGCTAAATTATTAACATATAGGACCATATGCGTTTGAAGAGTAAATTTAAAAAAAAGGTAAATTAAAGGTTTATTAGGGTAAATCCAAAATTGTTCATTAGCATTTTTAGGCCTAAGTATAAACCTACTATTCCATTCTAATTAGATCACTAGACTAACAGATCTTCGAGGATTAAGATGAAGTCTAACTAGCTAATAAGCCTGCTTGTTGGCTGGTAATAGAACACCTACACTAAATAATTATAATTCCGTTACAAGAGATGTAGATAAACAAGTCAATGGTTGCCTCTATGTACATAGACATACAGCGTTTCTTCTTTTACCATCTACTCTTTGAAGAACTTTGAGAAGTAATAGATTGCCAATCTCAACACTGTCTAGGAATCTAAATGATTTCTTTCACAGAATTTCTACCTGAAAATGGGAATGCTTCTAATTCAATTTGTCCTTATTTGTCGTAGAAACTACTTTAGGTACTTGAGAAATAATCTAATCTAATACCTTTAAACGAACAATTATTGTATATATATAATCTGAATATCGGAAACAGCTCCAATGATTTTCATAAAATTTATTATACATTTTTAGAAAATTTACCCACAAATAAGTACTAAGCGAAGCTGGGTCATCCAGTTATCAATAACTCTAATAGTTCCAAGACTTTAATTTTTCCTAGGATTTCCCGAGTGTCATAACTCGGTGTGTTCGTTGGTCACTGCTGTTGATCCTGGTGTACAGGACCTTACAGTGGTGAGCGAGTGGGCGCGGATTAGTAATAACCCTAATAGAAAATGAATTTAAACTAGTCTTAGATCAAATTAAAACAACCTAGGATGTTTATTTCAAAAAATATCTTTAATAATATTATTACATACGTGATTATTAGTATTTTCTTAAATAGGGTCAGTTATTTTTAAATGCATTAGACCACCTGTAACGGCATTGCAATGTCTTGTTGAACAATATTGAACCTATTTCTAATCAGTCTATCTTCAGATATATCTATGCGAATATGTTCCAGTACGAGTATACTGAATGTGAAAAAGGTTAAGCAGTAGCCAGGGGCTCCAGCAAACCAAGTTTGTAGTAATCTAATAAATCTAAGTTGTCAGAGGTATAGAAAAGAATAGAGAGTATTATAAATTATTTTCTATGATTCTGAAAACTGAGATTCCTAGTGCAAATATTCATGATAATCGGTTGAGAAGTTCCGGTGTAAAAAAGTAAGAAACTAAAACACATTCTCAGTTTTAATATAAGTTATAGTTAGGATTACAATAAAACTGAAAATACAATTATGTTGAACTAAAAGCTTTGCTACGCATATCTAAGCATGCTGGAAGAGATTCTTGGTCTACATTGATCGTAGATCAAGGCCGGCTTTTTATATAGTGTTGAGTTAAAAAGTAATTACTGTAATTAGGTACGCTTGTGTTTCAGTTTTATACAGACCTCCATACGTCGCGACAGCTACCATTCACAAGTTGTTGGCCTGGAAGACAGTTGGAAGGAGCGACAATTGTATTTCTAGAGTCATGAAGAATGCTCCACAATTCATAGCATTGGTTATTTACCAACACCTGGCCGGGTCTACAGTTTGGAGGCGCTACTATCACATTTTTTAAGTCTTCAGCGTTTTCCCTGAAAAAACATAACAAAAATAAGTGGAATTGAATATAGTTATTTTAAATATTAATCAATTATAATGATATTAAATCCTTTAATAGTATTACATCTAATGGAAACCTCTATTATTTAAAAAGTGAACTCGAGGGGCATTTTTCTACCTGAAATGAGCGTAGGATTTTAGGATCGATTTTGAAATTGTTAAATTTTTAATTTTTATTGTTCAGTACATCAAAAGGAAAAAACGGAACCCTTATAGGATCATTGTCTTGTCAGTCTATCTGCCTGTCTGTCAAGAATCTTTTTTCTCAGAAACGTGGAGCTATCAAGCTGACATTCATATTAAACACTCAAGTCTACTGTGCCTTAAAGCTTTGAAAAAATCAAACTTCTAAGCCAACGCAATCAAAAGATACAAATTTATGCTGCTGATTTTCGACACTCGCAAGGGAATCAAAACCTACAGGGTACTTCCCGTGAACTCAGAATCTTGAAATTTAGTACGAAGCAAGGTCTTACAGCACAGATAAATAAAAAATTGCAGAAAGTATTATTTTTAGTTACATCATATAATTAGCCGTTTATGCTGCAAATTTTCGACACTCGCAAGGGAATCAAAACCTACAGGGTACTTCCCGTGAACTCAGAATCTTGAAATTTAGTACGCGGCAACGTCTTACAACACAGATAAATAAAAAATTATAGAAAGTATTATTTTTAGTTACATCATATAATTAGTCGTTTATGCTGCAAATTTTCGACACTCGTACGGGAATCAAAACCTACAGTGTACTTTCCGTGAACTCAGAATCTTGAAATTTGGTACGAAGCAAGGTCTTATAGTGCAGATAAAGGGGAAAATTGCGAAAAGTATAAATTTTTACTTACATCATGTAAAATACCTAGGTTTGTACGGAACCCTTCGTGCGCGAGTCCGATTCTCACTTGGCCGTATTATATTTATATTTATATTATGTTCATAGAGAATGTGGTGAGTGAATGTGTGAAAGTGTTAATAGTTGGAATAGGAAGGCTAAAGAAAAAGTGGAAGGGGTGTGACAGAGGACGTGGTAAGTTTAATCTCTAAATAGGCAAATGAGACATGATAGAGTACCTAGAATGGAAGAATAAAATACATTGCGACAGCCCCATATCAAATTTGGATAAGGTTAGGGCGATGAATTTTATGTTTTTTTCACTGTGGATTGATTTAAAAAATATTATCTTTGTATTTTTATCCTATATCTTCATATATAAAGAAAGTTTTCTTCTTAATAATGTGTATAAATTATACACATCATATTTATACACATTATTAACAGGAAAAGTTTCTTTAAAAATATAGTTGATATCTTTGCTTCCTAAGGCTGTTACAAAGCGGAGTGATTAGGTATATTTAAGTATTAAAAACAGACTGCTGATAATCGACTATAATATAATAATCTTAGCTTGCGTGCAAGCTTGAATGAGATTTAATCTAAGAACAGCGTTGATAAAAAGGTAAATTTAAAAAAATCAGAATCCGGTTACTAAGTAGGTTTAGGTAAGTATTAAAATGCAGTAAATGAATTATTAATAATTTTTATAATATATATTTACCAAATATTAATAAGAATTCAGCAGACGGGATAAACTAATTATCATTTAGGAATCCAACCAATAGGTTTATTCAGAGTATGTATATGTAAATATATATATATCTGAAAATATTTCATTTTTAAAAGTACCTTGGGCACCTCCAGGATCGATTTGTGCAAACTGCCCAGTCAAAAAAATATAATTTGATTTTATTATATATACTAGCTTTTGTACCCGCGTACTGGGCAGGCATCGCCTGCGTTAGAAAAATAAAAAAACCTCTGCAAAACTTCTAATCCAGGTGCGACAACCACTAAACTATTTGGCTTACTCGTGAGCAATTTACGTAGAACTGGCCATGAGAGAAGCAGTTAAAATTGTGGCTTCCGCTATATTTCTATTTAAAGTTTTGACTATTAGCTTGGTACCATTTTATAACTTAGGGGTTTTAAATTTCAAACAACATCACAGGGGTGTCCACGCGTGGAATAAGCCAATGGTACGGCAGATCCGGTGGCTTCAGAGAAATCAGAAATTCCACAGGGTAATTCATAGCATTGCCTATGTTGACCACCGTGTCTATAGAAGTGTATACCACTTCTCCCCCCTCGAAAAACTTGTACGGCATATGATTAATAGCTGCCACTTGATCGTTTTTCGAAGTATGTATGACACGTTCACGCAACAATTTCATAGGCTTTTCATGAGGAATTGAGAATATCTGGATACATTTTTGATATTAAATCCTTTAGCTCTGTGCATAAATTACTTGGGACAGTTATATTTCCATCAAAGTTTTAATAATCATCGTTGCCAGTTTCAGGTGAGAGATCTGCAAAAACAGCAGTATTTTCCTCTTCTAAGTGATCTCTTTAAGCATGATCTCACTTCATAGGTCTCTGGTTCCTTTTGGAACTACTGGTAAAGTCTACCTAAAGTCGCCAGCCATTAAAATCGTTACACGTTCCAAAATTTTTTTTTTGAATTCAGTGTTTTTTATACTTCCGCAAAATAACTTTGCATGGCTATATTGGAAATTAGCAGTTCATACAAGTGTACGTTTGAAGGTTCAAACAGTGTAGTTTATATCCCAAAGGAAAAAGCAATGGTTAAAGCAATACCTCTGTACAGAAGACCGTTTTGATACACTACAAACCGAAATGGAACCATCAGTCCTGCTGCTACCAATTCACAAAGCCCCCAATAAGACTTATTTTTCAACATTACCGAAGAATATTCATCAGCTGTTGAGTTATTACCACTATTTCTGTCGTGAGACATAACTGAAAACTTGATCCAATCATTGACCACAATTTTAACAATTTTTGGGCATATTATCGCATTTTCCTGGATTCCGTACATTAAAAATGAACAAAATCAAGACACGTAGCGAATTAACTTCCGAGTTTGAAAGCCAAGTTAATAAAACAAGAAAGAATTAAATCTGTTACAATCATTAAGTCAAGTCGATTTGCATCACTCGACCACCAACGACTTGAACGAACATATGGTGTACTCACGGAGCAAATACAATGTTTCAGTCACGGGACACATCCGCCCTCTCTCTTTGTATTTTGCTCCGTATTTTAGGTACTGCAGAAGGTCACCTACAAACAGTGGGTGGCCCGAGGTACGTCAGGATTCCATTGATTTCCTTATGAGGGTGCACCTGGTTCCCCGGCTTCTAGTACCCGAAACGGTGTGCGGTTTTTAGTCGGATCGAGTCCGACATAACGGACCGGTGGTATCCGAGGGAATTGCCACACAAAAAAAGGTACTTACTGCAGAAGGTTGTTTGTATATTTTATTGCTTGACAGCGCATCACAAGAAAAAGGTTGCACTGACTTTGATGAAAGCTTTGATGAAATATTTTATGCAAAGAAAATTGAAAGTTGGTTTCAAATTGAGCTTCCTCGCAGCTTGTTTCAGCTCTAATCACTCTCTTTAGTCTATCGTTTACAATAATAAAACCGTATATAAATAATAGGCAATAAAAATCAATACGTTAAAGTTTTAATGAATACTCTACCTTATCATATATTTTTATCAGCTGATATTGCTTCTAATTTGTGTTGTCCATTATGTATATTGCTGCATCAATGACAGTAAAGGTAACATATAGTTGGAATGTTATCGTATAGGTACCTACATAATAATCGAGCATCAAATCAGATATAGGTATTATTGCGACGTTGTAAGTACGTGTGCTCCAATGCTTTCTTTCTAAGGGGAGACGGATACACTAACAATGCTTTTGCAATAAGAATGATACTATATACCTTTTTTTCTTTTAAGGTAACAGAATTTCATTTTCAGAAATAATTGCCAATTTAGATTATGTTGAAGAATATTTATCTCTGGGTTGTAGTTAAGAGTTTATAAAATTTACGAATTTGCACCCAATTTAGAGTTTTTATTTTGCCATATTTCATTTAGAGGTGTTCCTTTACAAAATAATGTTTATTTACAAAATAAAGTATAGGTATCCAAGTGTGTTTATTAGAGCTAGATTGTGTAATACTAAAAAAGTCCGTAATTTGTTATCCTAATATCGCTGTCTGTGCAGTACCTATTTCCAAAAATATTGTTAATATCACTTAAGACATCTTAAATAAACATTATTGATTAATTTCTAATTGCATTTTCAACCACAGTCGAAATAAAATATGAAACACTCTATGTCCGGCTCAGTAATTTTATGTTTATGTTGTGACAATTTGATTAATCGGGTCATATGAAAAAGTCTTATGAATAAAGACAAATTCGAAATATCTTTAGCCAGGCCATATTAATAAAATATGACTCGTTCATGATTTAAGATAATTTTAATTTATCACTTTGACCAGGCCGTTTGAATAATTTACCTGTGTTTTGTCTGGCTGGCAATGTGAACGCGCCAGGACAGCGACCGCAATTGGTGACACTGGTAAACGATACCTAATCCTTAAATGAAAGTAGGTACTACGTTCCGTCATCCATGACTATGAAAGACAGTTTATGAAAGACAGTTAGAAAAAGGAATATCCAATCAGTTGTTTATTCACGATAAACATTATTCCATTTTGACCAAAGTGCAAGTGGCTAAAGATAAGATTGCAAGCAAGACTGCTGTGGAATAACTAACTACGCGATTCGGAAGTCACGTTAAGCAGTCGGTCCCGGTTGTTATCTTAGAATAAAAGTCGTAAAATTTAGTTGGAGGCTTAAAAGCCTCTTCATTAAATTTCTTTTCTTCAAATTTAGTTAGAGGCTTAAAATCTTGCCGTTTGATGATTTCAAGCTGCCCAACTAAAGTTGGACGGCTTAAAACATCCAACGGCAAGATTTACGTAGCCACACGTTGTCTTGCCAGTTCCCAACCCGAACTCGGCCAGCGTGAGAGGAGACCCGAGCCTAGCAGTGGGACATTATGGGTTGTTGATGACAGACGAAAACATCATCCCAGTGTAAAATATAAAATATTACTCCAATTTGGCAGAAACGTTGGAATTTTCTTACAAAGGTTTTCAAAGATTAACCTTTTTTCTATCTTATCTCAACCCAGCAGAAGAAATCTATTCATGTAAACTCAAATAGTTTGATTATATCTACGATTTCGTTCATATTATATACATTTATTTACAGAATTGAGTCGTATATTATCATTTCAGTAGTAGTAATCATTCATTGAGAAACTTGATAAAATAAAGTACTTACCCAGAAAAAGGTGTCGCAGCTGCAAGCCATATGTCTCTGCAAACTCCATTTACCAATTCTTGACCCGATGGACAATTTGGAGGAACTGTTATGACGTTTCGGAACTCGTTTCTGACATTATATGGTGCCGCAGTAATCGAACGCCACACGTCTCTACATACTCCATTTACCAATTCCTGTCCTGATGGGCAGTTTGGAGGAACTGTTATAACATTACGGAAGGCGTTTTCTTCAGCGGGACGGGCAGTGCACGAACTGGCTACAAAGTACAGTAACGGTATAATGAAGATCATTATTTTTTACTTTAATTACTTTTTATTGCAATCAGTCCGTCAGTAAGTATAGAAATGAAAAGGACAATCAGACTGCGAATATCATTAATTTCTAAGTGTATTTATCACATAACATTGATTGTAATTGAAAATCACATGACGTATTGATAAGATATCCTCGTGTCAACAATCATAAAAGATGTCTTTGTTTTGTTCAACGTTTTCTTTAAGTACCTACTTCCTCCTGACCAGTTAATAGCTAACATTTAGATGCTCTTTAAATCTCATATGACATTGTATTTTAACTCATATCATATATACCGAATTATATTATATTAAATTATCCAATAAAAAGGTTCAATTTAGTAATTGACAAGTCCCTATATTTGTTGCGAGATTCTTCAATACTGTAACTCACGTACGAAGTTAGAACGTACTATAAGCTCAAGAACAAATATACAAAATTGAGCTGTTTGTGTTGTGCCGAGAGTCCAACAGCGTTATGACAACAAATGATATGGACTTAGGTCCCTGAGATCTGGTGTGGATTGTCGTTTCCGGCAATTAGGCAACTGTTAGCGTGTATGTCGTGTATGGCTGGTCTACATAAATGTATTGTCTGCCATTGTTTTCAGAAGCAACATTCTAGGTACAAGGAATAACAATAGCAAAATCAAAAATAATCTATATATTTATGTAGGTATAAAAATAACAATTAACATAATCATATCATTCAATCATAGTTAGGTAGATTATCTCTCTGTAGTAAGTATATCGAAATAATCTGCCACCACTGAAAAAAATGAATACTGATAGTACAGTTACATGTTCTCAGGTGTCGTAAATATTACACACACTCGGTAAATATTGTGAAACCTAAAATGTACGCAACCCTTTCATTAAATTACTCTGCACTACTTTTCATTCAAATTATTCTTCACTTTCATTTTTTATTTCTTTATTTTATTTATTTTTCTTTCGTTTACTAAAAACATGTCTCTTAATAAGCACTATCTTAGTGCCTTTTGCAATGTTTTTTTTTTATTTATAGGTACAAAACCTATAGAAGAACTCCCTATTTTACCAAAATACTAAATAAGTGTATGAATTATGTGTAGTTAACCAAATTGCACCAGTCTAATTCATGTCGGACACAATACACAGACCACTAAAGTTCATTGTTAGTTAGCTATTTAAGTTAAATAATTTGGTAGGTAAATTTCTAAAAAATAGGTAAAAAATCTTATATACACCTCATAGAGTATTTTACTAATTATTATGTAAAGCATAAGCGTTGTCACTTAGAAAAGCTTAAACATGACAGTTTCTATTTGAAAAGTGCTTCTAAATCGAAAATGTTCCTAGGTAGATACATATTTTACACTGCTACATAAGTAACAATACAAAATTATTCCATTAACCTGAACTTTGTTTGTTGTTGTAGTTTGCAACATTACTCGATGATAAATTTAAAGGCACATAAAGGTAAATGTTAACATTACTTTGAACATTACATCATGTGGCAATATAAATAGAAATTATCGATTAAAGGCAACACAGCTACAACTTGGTAGGGTAGTTTTGTTTGTACCCCATTGTTTGGGTTTCCTGTAAGTATATCGATTTTGCGAGCGTGTACTTTCAGCAATTATTCCGTTTACAGCATATACCTAGGACTCAAACATTGTCAGTTGGTACCTTGTAGTGCGCAGTAGGGTGGGCGGTCTACAATGAACCAATAAGTTGATTCATTTAACGCTCAAGGATCGCATTGTGATACACGATAGTCTTGCTACGTGAACTGACATAGAACTTCGTCGATTAAGTGAACACACATAGTGCATATTGAGACTTTTAAAGATAAAATTTAATGTCATAGTGGTAGTAAATTAAAAATGGAGTTCAAAGTTCTCGTAACACTTTTTGTGGTTTTGATAGTGCTCAGTGTTGAAGGAAAAAAAACTGGAAGAAGTCGAAGCTCGGGCTCAGGTCGTGGTTCAAGTAAGAAAACTAATTACAACCCTCAACCTGCTCCAACATCGTTCAGTTATTCACAACCATCCGCACAAAAACCGTCATTTTCTGGATGGCAAGAACGGCCTGCCCAGAAACCTAAACCAACGAATACCCAGACTCATTCATATCCTTCTAGTGGCACAGGTTTGTCAGGTAGCAAACCTAAAGAATCACATACAAATCAAGAAAGTATACAGCGAAGTAGCGCATCCAATAATTTAGCAACACAACAAGGTAATAATCAACCAGGTCATTCTTACCCAATTTCGACTGGATTATCGGGAAGTCCAGGCAATCAAGCTGGTCCACAATCCCCAGGATCTAGTTTATCCGGTAGTGGACAACTTGGCCATTCGTATCCACAACAAAATTCAGGAAGTGGCTATCCTCAACAAACAGGAAGTAAATACCCGCAGCAAGCTGGATATCCACAATCACCAGGATCCAGTTTATCTGGTAGTGGGCAATCTCAACAAATGGGTGGCAGAGCTCCTCAAGCACCTCCACCATATTCTGAATACAGACCCGGTGACAACAACCGTCAATATCAAGGACAAAATAATTATGGAAACAACTATCATCACCCTCAAGGGCCTCCACCTGCTTACTCCAATGTTGGCAATTACGGCGGTTATGGTGGGCATGGTTTTAATTCTGGTTATGGTCCACAAATGCCCGGTTACTTTGGGAACTACGGCAAAGGAAACGGTGGTGTCAGTCGAGCCGGAAGTGCTCTTACAGGAGTCGGAATAGCAGGTGCTGGCATAGGAACCGTTTTAACAGGTTTGGCTTTATGGAATTTAGCACGATCTACCGGTCATAACCATCACACTGTAATTTATGATAATAGAGGGCAGCCGGTTGCAGTTGCACCAGCTAATGATACCGCCGGTACCACTGACTCTTTTTTAGCAGATCTTGTCAATTGCAGTTTGACTATTACTAACGATATTAAAACTGAAGTTCTTGCAATCCCATGTGCAATTGCTACTTCTTTCGCACCTGAATCGGACGTCAAAGATACCAGTATTACCGGCAATACAAATGACAACACCAAATGTACTGTTACGGTTCTTACAAAAACTGGCAAGGAATATATGACTACGATTCCATGTTCAATTTTATTGAATACTGCCGCCGAAAACAATGTCACAGAGCCTCCTGTTATTGAGAATACCCAAAGTAACCTAAGTAACACTTCAAATGAAGCTGCTCAAGTTACTGAAGTTATTGGAAATAGCACGATTTTAAACGAACCAACAGTTCTTAAGCTTACTGGTGTAGACAATGTTACGTATTCAAATTTAAACTGCACACCTGTTCCAGAAGAAATTAGAGACCCGATCAATCCTTGCTTCTCTGTAAATCATAACTTAACTGTTATTCCGTTAGCATCAACCGAGGTACCAACCTAATTTACTGATATTTTATATGTTCATTTATGACTTATTAACTAAATATTGGCAATAATGTTAATTATATCAAATTTATGTGTAACTTACTATTAAATTAATTGATAATAGCAATCTATTGCAATAATACACTTATTTAAGTTATTCATAAAAAGAGTATTGTGAGCTCTTTAATATATACTTACTTTTATACATCTAATAACGTCTATGTATATTTAACAAATATGCTGTTGTTTTCCTAACGAAACAATGAACAAGTAGTTGATTGTACATCACCTATTACAGTAGATTGCATTTAAAGTACATATGTACTATTAATGCACGTTTCATTACGCACCTAATGAAGTTTTCTAGCTGTAGTGCTTCACTGTGTGATGCGAAAATTAAATAAAACTCAGGTTTGAGCGATTGGGAGTGGCAAAATTTGAGCTCAAATGTCACTTTTAGTGTATATAACAAAAATTAAAAAATAAAATTTAATTAAACCATTATAATATATCAATGTGCCTAGAGGTAAAAATGTTGCTGTATTAAATGTAAGTACTCCATATAAATTATATGCCATTAAAGTTTGCGAAGAATTAATGAGTATTTTTTAAAAATATTTTTAGCATTTGAGTTCTGCTTTGCGGTGCGGAATATTGTAGAATATAATTGTACGTGTATTTGTTTTCGAGTAAATAATTCCGTACTAGAGAAAAAACATCAAATCACGAATCATTCTAATTAGCGTTTAAAACACTTTACTTAGGATTTTAAGTTTAAACCTCAATTATCGTACCAGACAAATCACGACAAAAGTATATTCACAAAATGGCGTAGATTGGATAAGTTTTCGAGAAAGAGAAAAAGTATTTTATTTCGCACCATTATGCTCGTGTATCTATAATTCAGAAATAGACATAAGTAAACCCTGAACTAACAAGCAAGGAAGAGGTCAACCGAACTTAACCAAAAGTAACGAATCTTTCACTTTACATGATTTATGAGGTGTTTGGCCTAAATTTATGACATATTTTAATGCCTTCGAATCAATAGGAGATTGAACAATCTCTTTCAAATATCTGTGGATCTGTTTAAATGTTTTTTACAACCGTATTCACTATCTTAGCGTGGAAATTTTTATTAGATCCAATTTTTCAAATTCAAATTCAAACTCAAATTCAATTAAGACACCAAGTAACATTTATGAACGTTAAATTGAAGCTACAGATAAAAATCATAGATCGACACAAACAGACGCCAGATGTATTCTGTTGTCAAGGTGAATTAGGTAAAAAAACCCAAAATTCACTGCCTGCCTGAGTCGATCCATAACTTCCAGTTTTCAAAATGCGTAGTGCCTTATGAGAAGAATACTGGCAAAGAAACTCATGGCCACTGTTTTTAAAAGTCAATTTTTAGGTACAATAGTATTGGTATTACATCAATGGTTAACGGTGTGCAAGCTGTTACCACCTGAATTTCGTTACATTACATGCTTCAAAAGCTAACGTACTAACAAAAAAAACAAAAAACACTCAGTGATACCATTAGAAGGTCTGAACCTAAACATAGAAATCATTCAAGGTGCACATCTACTTACATTCAGTTGCAAAATCTACTGTTAAAAATAATTCGCGACTGGACTAAGAGGCTAAAGTTGCAGTTGAACGAACTAAATCAATAATATTGGCTAAAGCATCGCTGACTAGGCCGACCAGTCACTCCAAGCAGCACCTGTTCACGAGTATGACGCATGGACCAGCCATCGTCTCTCCGCCATATTAGAGGGAAAGAAACGACCAGCACCACGACGACACCGCAAGCAATGACATTTTAGTGAGCATGACAGACCATAGTCGAAATACTGATAAAAATCACTACTAATTAAATTACCTTAATAATCGTCACGCATTACTTTCAACTAACAATGATTTGTTAATAATTTAGCTTAATTGTAAGACAAAGAAGGTTTTGTGTCAATATCTAACGGCACCTTAAGCCCACGACTCTTTGATGTTTAGATAATCGTTGATTGTATAGTAGGCTTTCTTAATAAGGTGATTTTTTTACAGTTTGTTTGAATTTATCTACAGGAAGATCAATTATATATATAGGCATTTTGTTGTAAAACGTATACCAAGTTGCTCGAACAAGTTATGTACCCTATGTTAACTATGATAGGTACCAAGGAGTTTAGATGTCTTAATGGCTCCAGGTGTTTGAGCAGATGTAGATTTTCATCAGGCAATATACTTGAATATACCTGGGTCGTAACTCGTAAATGCTGTGAATGTAATAGTCAACTAAATTGACAACATAATTAAGATTGTTAAATACGTTTTGCTTTATCTCTTTGAAATGGAAATAAAAATATTTTTGTATTGATGTGTCTAAAAATCTTTACAAATCAGTTACTATTACTATTATTATCAAAATTGGAGTAAAACCTCATTGTAAAACTTACCCCTATGTCTGCTTCTACAGTTCACATGTTCCTGGACGAAACTGATGATGAAAACCGTGGCGAGCAAAAAATTTAGCTTACTTAACATGATGGCAGGTACAAATATTACAAGTGAGAAGTGTAAAATTACGTAACAAATTACACAGCTTAAAACCCCTGGATAATATCCGTATCTTACCGAATGTAACTAAAGTATATTTTAAGCTAAACTATCAATTATGCTACATGACAGATTACTCAATTAAATTTACAGAAACGAACTATTTTATTTACTAATAATGATCGTGATTAAGTACTTTGTGATCTGATTCATCATCAACAGATTTTAATGGGTTTATAATGGGGGACTTGACATCTTCATTTATTTACCAATAACCCGTGTGTTGGTAAATCAATGGAGAGTCCCCTATTAAAAGCTGTTCTATGTGATTGGAAAACTATTAAAAAGGTTAAAAGTTTTTATTTTCAGAGCAATCGATGTACTTAGCGCCTATCAAAATTATAACAGCAAAATATTATAACAAAAAAAAATATCATACAAAAACTCTGTCTTTGGCAGGAGAATATATTTCATTGTAAAAGGTAATTTTTACTTTTTTCTTCTCTATAAAACTTAGGCATCCAATAATATGCATTTTTAGCAAAGCGTAATAGATAGATATATAGTGTTATTTTTGAATTTATAATATAAGTATGGATTAAAAATTATAGCTGTACAACCCACCTAACTATATTTGTAAAAATGTTTAACTCGTTTACTTATACAATATTGTCAAATAGGAAATAACCTGAATGTTTAACCAAACGGGGGCAACAAACTATTATTGTTGCTCACAAACATCGATGTAAGATTGTATCGTGGATTGTATGCTTTGACATACATTGGCCGACTCATTGCTTTTTACTGAATAAATTAAGTTACCAGCACCTAAGATTTACATTCCATAAATTTTTATCCTTGACAAATTAGGTTCCAAGGTGTAATAATTAAAGTGAATAGGTATGTGGAGGAACGAGTGACGTATTCCTCCAACACAAAGGGAGGATCCTCCGACCAGGCGAGGTGATCATGCATGGTGGGCCACTGCCCAACGGTTGATGTTGGGTTGTTGTATATACCTATGTTAGGGTCCGGATGGCGTAAGAAAGCGGTTCCTGGATCCCTCCCTTCTCAGGCGCAGAGTGGCACACCGTGGTGGTTTAGTGGGTAGTCTGGCTGGTGTCAGTCAGGAGTCCCACACGAAGTGAACCCCCTGTACCCGCAGGGGGGAAGCGAAGTGCGTAAAGGCATTCCACCACGAAAAAAAAAAAAAAAAAAAAAAAATATACCTATGTTAATGTATTAATATGTAATTGATGTAGGATTGGTAGTTTTTTCGTGTAGTACATTACTCCGTAGTTCAGTGTATCTGCGGTAGATGGCGCTGTAGTATGTTTCTGTTGCGCTGTTTGTGAAGTCGCCACACGTACAAATGACTGCTAACATTATAACGTTCTGGCTGTGACAGGCAATTTAAATGAAACAGGAACCGATTATTCAAATTGCAGTTAATGAATGCCCAATGTACTATAATACTTACTTCTAACGTGTTGTAGGTACAAAATAAGGAAGAAAATAGGACAAAAAAAACTATGCAGGGTAAATGTCACAAAGAGGAATGCTTTTAGGTATAATCGTCGCAATTTAAGAAGTAGGATTTGGCAGCTATAGAAATACTTTGTGTAGTGAGCGGGAAATATCGGATGCTTTAAAAACCGATTCTTGAGATATATATCGGTTTAAAATAATTAGAGTTTGTAATTGACAGTTTTATTACACGCACGAGTTTGTAATGTTTATCAGTTATTACATAAATTCTAACAAAGTAAATAAGTTAAACTAAATTTGGGCGAGATTCAAAGCCAAACTAAGGCATAAACTAGAACCCAACATACTAATTTCTTCTGGAAGGTTTATGTATATTACATAATAATACATTGCATGTTATGCGTCTAGCGTCTAGGTATGTCAGTGACGTACCTAGACGCTAGATTAGGGTAAACCACTGATGGGTCCGGATGGCGTAAGAAAGCGGTTCCCGGATCTCTCCCGTCTCAGGCGCAGAGTGGCACACCGTGGTGGTTTAGTGGGTAGTCTGGCTGGTGTCAGTCAGGAGTCCCACACAAAGCGAACCCCCTGTCCCCGCGGGGGGGGGGAGCGAAGTGCGTAAAGGCATTCCAGCACGTCAAAAAAAAAAAAGGGTAAACCACTGATATCATGTACCCATGTCAGGCCTGGGTTGCTAGTCAATAATAAAATTAGAATAATTATTATTATATTATATACTATTTTTATGATAAGCACTTTGATCTCAGGTAAGAAATAAAATTGATGATACACACATTTACTTTATTTCATCAGTTATTGAATACATTAAAACAGTGTAGGATGTCGTTAATTCTCCAACCTTTTACGACAGTTGCCCAGAGCATCGGCTTTGTATCCAATGGGACATTGTAGAGGTACTTTTACAACATCCCTGCTCTCGATGTCAGGATTTTCATTGTGAAACTTTGAATCCTCATTTTGTATTCTTTTTGATAGCATGTTTCTCCAGTTTTCAATAATAGTATTCATTATATTAGAAGATCTACAAAAATAATAATATTATTAGAATGACTCTAAACGCATCCTTATTTTTCAAATTTATAATGTAAAGAAACGTACTTAAAAAAAGGAAACCAATATTAATGCTACAGAATAGGTACGTTTTACAAATTGTTTTTCGTGTTCTATTTAAAGCCTACGATGTTACTTGTATGGTTTAACCATCTAACAATACGGGGCGTTCCGAATATCAAAATCGTTTTTGATAGCACACTAAAAGAGCTAAATGATTGATGATGAAGTTATTGTACATAGATACAATGCTTAGATAGGATTTTTGGCATCTTCTATGTGAAAAACTAGCTTAACGTCAGTTATACAATGTTACTTTACATGTCTAAACATTCTCAACTGTTCTAGCTCATTGTTATTGTTATGAAACACATAGAAGGATGTACAATTCAAATTGCTTAACTTTAAAGACAATAATATTAGTAAAATATTTTTTTACGGATGCCCGTGGGAAAGAAGATATTACTTTCTTTATTTTTGACAGTCAGTACGCAGTTGTACCTACTAAGTGCAAATATTCATGATAACATTCGATTGCGGCGTTCTGCTGGGATAGAGGAATAAAGAAAATTACACATTCTCAGTTTTAATAGGTTAGGTATAGAAAAGATTACAATTAAACTAAAAATACAATTAAATAGATCTGCAAGCGTCGCAACCTAAAAGCTCTGGAAGATTTTTGGTATATTTTCAATATGGTTTACGCTGAGTGGCGTACAGACAAGATGTGTTGATAACCTTAATAATCAATTTTAAATATTGAAATTAACTGCTAAATAAATTTCAGGTTTAATAGCCTTCCAAAAAATAAAACTAGTGGAATAAGTGCTAAAAACCATTATTCTGTTTGTGTATCATTGCGACGTTTATTCGGATTCACGTAAAGTCACCTGACCTGTCCTAAGCGAAGGCAGGTCCTAAGAAGGAAGATCTCATAAGAGATAATCTGAGTGCGATGCAGAATCAAATATCACAGGTTATTGCTATGCTAACCTCTATTAATACCAACCAAAAAAAATTTGCAGAAAAAATCTTCTGAAGAAACTACGATCACCAAATGTAAACCTATATAATACCATCTCTTCTACTTCAGATGGTGCCGTCACCGTTACTTACCAAAAAACCGACTCATATAATAGCCTTATTTGTAGCAAAAAATCTATTAAAATCTAATTTACCGATGCTCGTAGTATCGTCACACCGGTAAATTAGATGAGCTGGAATGTGTGGTGCAAGCATTTTGCAATCCTTTGGATGTTGTGGTGGTTGCAAAACCATGGATAAAATCCAGCGATTAAGCCAAGAGAATACAAATCTCTGGCTTTGAATACTATTATAATTACTGGTGCAATAAACAAGGTAGGAGTCTCAATATTTATTCGAAAAGACTTAAGTGATTGTCTTGTTGAAGAAAATGTTTGAATGATGATCACTTCCTTTGGGTCCACCTTAAAAACTATTCATTAGACATAGGAGCTGTATACAGAAAACCAGTATCAGCGAATGCCAAGGGCTTTCTTGATGCTTATAGCCTCCAAAGATAGCAGAGAAATAAAAATCGTCTTTGGTGATTTCAATTTTAAGCTACTTAATCTTGATAACCTGTCTACCAGCTACAAAGAAATCCTACAGGAGAATGACTACAAAATCCTAAACAACATTGATCAACATTATTGCCCCCGCGGAACTACTACAACTTACACAATAATTGATCATTTATCCTCAATCCTAAAAAAAGCAAAAAAAAAAAGAAAACCTATAATACTAAACCCACCTAGACAAGAATGGATAAATAAAGAGATAATTTTTGAAATTAATGACCGTTATGTTCCGTTACCTCGCATAAACACAACATTAGCTTACCTAACACCTACAACAAACAGTGAAGTTGCTAAAATCATACACAACCTTTATACTAATACTAGCTCGGGAATTGATGGAATAAATGTGAAATCACTAAATTGCGTATCGGATTTCGTAGCGCATTGAATATATTAATAAAAATTTGAAAGTGGGAACCTTCCCTAATAACCTTAAAATAGTAAAAGTGACTCCAATTTATAAACCAGGCAGCAAAACGGATCCAAGTAATTATTGTCTAGAAGCCTATTTAACTAACATAAATTTCATATATGATAAGCAATACGGCTTCAGGCCAAAATCCAATAGCCTGTCGGCGACAGTAGATCTCATAACAAAACTAAAACTCAATATCGATAACAAACAAATTACTTTAGGCGTATTCATTGATCTTAAGAAAGCCTTTAATACGATTAGTCATGATCTCTTGGTAATGTGTTCGACATTGGTGTTACCCGGATAGCACATGAAACTTTTAAATCATATTTTACGAACCGGTCTCAAATAGTTATGATTGGAAAAATGGAAAACAGCCCTGAAAAAGTGAATTTCGGTATTCCGCAAGGATCTATTTTAGGACCATTTCTATTCTTCATATACATAAATAGCAGTATATACCAAATCGGATTGAAAGGTGACATCACACTTTATGCGAATGATACATGTTTATTTTATTCAGTAACTCCACTGAGGCAATAATAGCAGACGCACAGGCAGATTTGAATCGAGTGAATGACTGGTTTCAATATATCCTCCTAACTATAAATATAACTAAGACAAAGTACATCATATTATCGGTAAAAAATAAAAAGATATCACAACATAGACCTCTCACTATTAACCATAATATTATGTTGTGATTGCTTTGATTTAATTATATTATTTAAGTATTATTAATGTTAAATATTCAATATAGAAAATATTAAGGTAGAGATAATTGTATTTTTCTGCTGCCGCACAGAAATGACGGATGTGACGTAACATAGTCATTTCTGGGGTGGGAGCGAGAGAAATATTATTTGGTTTTTTATAACAATTCTCGGTTGGGTAGATCACTCACCGTTTGGCAGTCGAGAAGTGCAGTTGTACTAACAGTATTGCGTGTGATTGTTTACCTACCGTATAGTTTAAAATAAATTCGTCGCTAAGAAAAGGTGGTATTTTATTATAATTATTACTAAAGTGGATAATGAGAAATATTACTAGACTTATGTAACGGGCGTAGTCAAAATGGCGGCACAGCAACACATTATGAATAGGAATGTTAAAAAGTATTGCTAATTGTCTTCATCTTCAAACACGGTACCCGATATACATCTCACTAACTAAGCAACACTTAGTCTACTTAATAGAAATATGTGACACAGCGGCCCCAACAAACCTTGCCCTAATACAAATATTATAATTTTCTTACTACTTCTAACAAAATATGTAAAAATACCAAAATAATGAATATTTCACAAAGCTATCATTACTATAATTATTGTACCAAAATAATGAAATTTCACAAAGTCACAATTCACAAATAATCATTACTATAATTATTGTATCTTTTTTAAAATGTATTCTCATTTATCCTTAATGAGAATAAAGTTTCTTAAGCCCGACCCTTTTTATGCTGGCGTTTTATATAGAGTTTTGTTACTAAGTAATTGGGTACGCAGGAAATCCAGTTTTATACAGACCTCCATACTTCCTGACATCTGCCATTCACCAGGTGTTGGCCGGGAGGACAGTTGGGAGGCGTTTCTACCACACTTCTTAAATCTTCCGCAGGTACTCTGAAAAAAAGAGAAATAAACCGAATTAAATTCCGTTATTATTTTCATTATCTTTGCACGAATTTTATGTAAATGTAATGCTATTAAATCATTTAAAAATGAATAATTTCTTAAAGCGGTCCTGACAGACATTAATCTGCTAGATCGTAAATAGGGGTTTACGTAAGGATTTGGGGCACCAGTATGGCAAATACTATAACTGTCTGAAATATTGTGATTCTGAAAGTGATAAGAGGATACCGTACAACATTTTTTGAAGTGGCCATCCTGTTTAAGTATGGGATCAAAACCGTGGGATCTGGATGCAGTGTTCCTTGAGATACAGTGTCAGTGATACCGGAATTTAATATTGGTTTTGTAACGATTGAATTTCTAATTTTTATTTGTTATATTCATAGACATATCTCAAGGAAAATGTGGTGGAGAAAGAGAATCTGTTAGGTATGGAAGTTGAAGGTTACAGGGGTAGAGGAAGGTCAAAGAAAAAGTAGGTGGGGTATGAGAGAGGACGTGGTTAATTTAATCTCTAAATATTCAAACGACGAACGATAGTGTTGCGCTCTCAGGTCAAATAAAAAATCTGAATGATTCGAGATTCTGAGGACGGCACCATCTATTATCCAGTAGCGCACAACTCGATTACTAATTCTAGGAAATTCTATTTGTTTCAGAATGTTTTATCGCATACTAGAGATCAATCCAGACATTTCGATAGCCCTATAAAAGCGAAGCGTGTTAACCGCACGAGCGAGTATTGTTTCACGATACAGCGTATTAACATCGAAGCGAGTTTCTAGTGCAACTAACGAGTGATTTACTGAATTATTGTTATAAAATTAGAAGGAAGGAAGAATAAAACACATGGCAACAACCCTATATTAAATTTGGGTATGGTTAGGCCAATGAATTTAGTTATTTTCTCACTGTGGATCGATTTAGTAACCTTTTTTTTTGTGAGTGTTTTAAGGCTGTCAAGGTAAGTGCACATTATTAACAAGGAAAGCTTCTTGAAATAGCGTGGTTGATATCTTTGCCACCTAAGGCTATTGCAATGCGGAGTGATTAAGTACATTTAAGTATCAAAAACAGACTGCTGATAATCGACTAACTTGTATGAGATGTAATCTATGAACTACGTTGATAAAAAGGTGAATTTAAAAAAATCAAAAGATTCGATTACTAAGTAGGTTTTATTGCATTTTAATACTTAAAAATTAAAATTTTTTTAATATATATATACCAAATATTATTAAAAATTCAGCAGACGGGATAAACTGATTAATTATTCCATTCAGAAATCCAACCATATATTTTATTTTATTTATAAAAGTAATTGTTTGTTCTTAGAAACTTTATTAGGCTCCTTGGACAAACTACCCAGTCAAACAAAATAGAAATTGATTTTAAGTTTCCTTAAGAAACATCGTGATGATTTGAGTATTAAATATGATGTATCGATCCTAAAAAAGTTTAAATGAAATATTTTCAGATATATATGTACTCGGGATAAACTTGGGATGCCATAACATGGTAAACTATAGACCATACTTTGGCAAAAATGGCGGCCGCTGAATTCCCTCTGATTGTAGGGTGAGGACGGAAAGGATAGCAAGGCACTTATGATTGTAGTTATGATGGTGTCTATGGGTGGCAATAAACACTGACAGTTCGGTGAACCAGTTGTTGGTTTGCGATAGATCATATGCCATAAGAATCCGTCACGTCACAGTATCACATTAACAGGCTTTAACAGCCCGCTACTTGCCATACACCTCTCCTTAGCAAGATTTTGATGTATAACAAGTAGTTTGTTCCTTTAGTCGCATTTTACAACACCCACGGGATAAATGAATAAATAAGGATGAATTAGAATACATATGGTTCTTATTTGGCAGGGTCTAAAACACAAGCTGGAAAAAGCGAATATAAGCTTTGGATTGCTAAAATTGATCAAGTGGGAGAGCCACCTTTGGGCGTGAATGGACGACTCGACCGGAGTGATACCATGAAAACTGAATCATCGCCTCTCAGAAAACCGGTGTGAAACAGCGCTGGAGATGTGTTTCACCGAGCGAGGATGCCGGAGGCACATACCCTAACCCTTTCCCTATCTCCGTCCCCATCCCCCAAAGGCCGACAACGCACTTGTGACGCGTCGTTGTTGCGGGTGTCCATGGTCGACGGTAATCGCTTACCATCAGGCGATACGTATGCTCGTTTGCCACCTATATCATAAAAAAGTGTAGAAGCTCGATTATTTATATAGGTATTAATTTAATATTATAAACGCAAAAGTTTGTATTGATGTTTGTTACTCTTTCACGTAAAAACTACTCGACGTATTTGGATGAAACTTTGCAGTAATATAGCTTATACATCAGAATAACACATAGGCTACTATTTTCCGCGATCATCGTCATATACGCGAGCGGAGCTGTGGGCATAAACTAGTATCTATATAAAGCAACTGTCTTGTATTAACTATAGCCGTCTTCTGCTGGATATGGTGCTCCTTAAAGAGGAGATTTTGGCTTGCTATACATGGATGGTCAGACAGGTTGCTATAGTTTTAATAAAACTATTTTTTCATCGTTGCGCGTTTAGTTTTATCTGTGTAATATCTATTTCCAAAAATATTGTTTATATCACTTACGACATCTTAAATAAATATTATTAATTAATTTTTAATTGCATTTTTGACCATAATCGAAATAAAATATGAAACACTCTATGTCCGGCTAATGGTAAGTAATTTTATGTTTATGTTATGGACAATTTGATTAATCTACTTGACTTGACTAAATGTATGTATGTGTCAAATTCAAAATAGCCAGGCCATATTAATAAAATCCGACGACTCGTTCATGATTTACGATAATTGTAATTTATGACTTTGAGCAGGACGTTTGAATAATTTACCAAGTCTGGCTGGTAATCTGAACTCGTCAGGATCGCAACAGCACTTAGTGATATTGGTAAATGATACCTAAATCTTAAAAGAAAGTAGGTACTACGTTCTTCTTTTAACATTTTATATTTACTCATGACCTTGAAGAGAGGTTTTCACAAAGGAGTTTTTAAAAGACAGTTAGCAAAGGAAAAAGGCAATCAATTGTTTATTCACGATACGCAGTATTAAATTTTGGCCAAAGTGCAAGTGGCTAAAGATAAGATTGCAAGCAAGACTCCTGCGAAATAACATTAAAATTAAACGTGATTCGGAGGTGACCTTAAGCAGTCAGTTCCGGTTGTTATCATAGAATAAAAGTCGTAAAGCTTAGTTGGAGGCCTTTAGTCAGGCGGCTTGAAAACATCCAACGGCAAGATTTACTTAGCCACAATGTTATCTTGCCAGTCCCCAGCCCGCTCTCGGCCAGTGTGAGGACGTATGGCCTTAACCCACTCCTGAGAGGAGAACCGAGCCCAGCAGTTGGACATATCATTTCAGTGTAAAATACATTATTAAAATATTATTCCAATTTGGAAGAAACGTTCGAATTTTCTTACAAAGGTTAACAAAGATTAACAAACATAGTCTCAACCCAGCAGAAGAAATCTCATGTAAACCCAAATAGTTATAGTATATCTACGATTTCGTGTATATGTCATAGATTTATGTACAGAATTTTATCATGTGTTACCATTTAAATAATAATGATTAAGAAACTTGATAAAAATGAAGTACTTACCCGAGAAAAGATGTCGTAGCAGCAAGCCATATGTCTCTGCAAATTCCATTTATCATTGCCTGTCCTGAGGGGCAGTTTGGAGGAAATGACATAACATTACGGAAGGCGTTTTCGTCATTGCGACCGGCGGTGCACGAAATGGCTGTAAAGTACAGCAATGATATAATGAAGATCATTATTTTTTTCCTTTAATTCATTTTTATGGCAATCAGTCCTTCAGTAAGTATAAGAAATGAAAAAGATAATCAGGCTGCTAATATCATTAATTTCTAAGTGTATTTATCACGTAACAACATCACAAAAATGACTCTGCGCCATTCATTCATTGAAAGTATTCTTCACTTTCCTATTATTTCTTTTATTTTTTTCATTTGTTTCCTACAAACATCTTAATAAGCACTATCTTAGTGCTTTTTTAGGTATAAAACCAATGGTAATTGCTCCCTATTTTACTAAGATACTAATTAAGTGTACGAATATGTGAAGTCAACCAAATTGCACCAGCCTAAGTCATGTCGGAGATCAAAAACACAGACCTCTAAAGTTCATTGTTGGTTAGCTATTTTAGTCAACAGCTAAATTGTTGAAATTTTGTACCTCATAGTGCGCAGTAGGAAGGGTGGTCTAAAGTTGTTGTTACACCGCCTTATTCTGAATATCTACCCGGTGACAATAACCGTCAATATCAAGGATAAAATAACTATGGAAACAATTATCATCCCCCTCAACGCCCGCAACCTGCCTTTTTGTTTTAACTGTGGAAACCTCTTCGGGCCTTCACCCCACCGGGGTTTGCGGCGGGGCGGTGTCTCGGAATCGAACCGACTAAAAACACGGTGGGCTACTCTGCTCCTGAGACGGGAGAGATCCGGGAACCGCTTTCTTACGCCATCCCGACCCCTCCCAGCGCTTGCCCGCACTAAAGCGGGCACCGTCTGATGGTAAAAACTCTCAATGTAGGCGACGTACGGCACACGCGTAACGTCGCCTCCTCGCGGCTGGCCTGTGAAGCGGATGGAGGGGAAAACCCGTTCCGCCCATCCGCGGCCACACTCAGGGCGGCATGAGGCGCTGGTAGGCGCACCTCCGCCGCCCGGTTCGCCGGAGGCGGATCGGGTCCGAGTGGAGATCGTTCTCACCGGGCCTTCTCCGCCGCCTCCTTCTGCGAGATGACTTCCTCGCAGAAGGTTGCGACCGCGGTAAAACTGCTTTCGCCACCGGCCATGGAGCCTACGACGGCCGGCAGCGAGAGATCTCCTCCGATGACTACAGTGAGGGCCCGGCGCTGCGGCGCTCAAGTGTGTGCTGGGCTGAGTCCTCACTACAGCCGCAGTGGTGGCAGGCGGGACTCAATTCCCTCCTGGCGACCGAGTGCAGGTACTTCCCGATGCAACCGTGCCCGGAAAGCACCTGCGCCAGTCCGAAGGAAAGGGTCCCGTGCTGCCGCCTTGCCCGCTCGAGGTTGACCGGCTGGATAGCCTCCACGGTAGCGAAGCCAGCACGTGGAGCCTCCAGCCGCGAAGACCAACGAGCCATCGTGGCTCGACGGGCGGTTTCACGCCACTCGCGTACCTCTTCGGGCGGAGGGCGAATGCCACTCTCCGCCCGGAATTAAGCCACCCGTCGATAATCTTCGGCGAGCACTTCCGCCTCCAAATCCCACGGGGGTGTACCGGCCAAGGCGCATGCCGCCTCCGTCGACACCGTGCGATATACGCGTATGGCTCTGACTGCCAATACCCTCTGAGGGCGTCAGAGATGCGCCTTATTCTGGGCGGTCACAGCCAACATCTACACCGGTGCGCCGTACAGCGCCATCGACCGGACAACCCCCGTGATGAGGCTTCTCGTTGCGACACTGGCTCCACCCAGATTGGGCAAAAGTCGCCCGAGGGTGGAGGCAGTGTCGACCAGCTTGGAAGCAAGCTGCCGAGAGTGCTCGTCGAAGAGCCACCGACCGTCGAGGATCAGGCCCAAATATTATCGGCCCGAACCGGTACGAGGACCGTGTTCACCACTATGGAGGTGCCGGGGGGCAGCCCACGACGGGGCCCATGAAACAGCAGGGCCTCCGTCTTATCCAGGGCCATCAACAAGCCCAGCGCCTCGATGCGCCCGAGCACCAGAGAGACACCCATGGTGGCCAGGCACGACGCCTCCTGGAACCTGGCCCTCCGGGCTGTGACCAATGTGTCATCGGCGTAACAAATTACGCCCAGCCCGGAGGGGAGTTGCTCTCGAAGGACCCAGTCGTACCCCACGTCCCACAGCAGTGGTCCAAGGACAGACCCCTGCGGAACGCTGCACGACATGGGTCCCCGTCTCAAGGCGTCCTCTCGATCCTCGTACACGACGGTAAGCTCCTCCAGATAGTCTGCCACCAGCCGCCTCAGGTACTCAGGCAGCCCGTGTTACTGGAGAGCTTCCCTGATGCAGCTGAATGGCAGACTAGCCCTCAACCTGCCTACTCCAATGTTGGAAATTACGACGATTATGGTGGGCATGATTTTAATCCTGGTTTATGTCCACAAATGCCCTGTTATTTTGGAAACTATGGCAAAGGAAATGGCAGTGTCAGTCGAGCAGGGAGTGCTCTTATAGGTGTCGGAATTGCAGGTGCCGGTATAGGAACTGTTTTAACAGGTTTGAATTAATTTAGCACGATCTACCGGTCATAACCATCATACAGTAATATACCCATTACGGTAGATTGCATTTTAAGTACATTTGTGAAATTAATGTACGTTTCATTACGCACCTAATGAAGTTTTCTAGCTGTAGTGCTTTACTGTGTGACGCGAAAATTAGACAAAAATCATCTTTGGAGCAAAGTACAAACGTCACTATTAATGTTTATGACAAAATTTGAAAAATGAAATTTAATTATAATATTAAAATACACAAATGTGCCTAGGGGCAAAAATTTTGCTGTGTCACATTCCATATAAATTTTACCCCATCAATTTTTTCTAAGAATTAATTAGTAGATTTTAAAATATTTAAGCGTTTAAGTTCTACTTTGCAGTGCGAAATATTGTAAAATGTAATTTTAGGTACATTTATTTTCGAATAAACAATTCCGTACTAGAAAAAAAGATCAAATTATTAATTATTACCTACATTCTAATTAGCGTATTAACGATTTTACTAGCGTTTGTAGTTTAAGTAAAATCATCGTACAATCATAGCCACGGAAAAAGTTGCTTGACAAAAAGGTGTGGATTGAATTAATGTATTGAAAATCAGAAAAAATATTGTATTTCACACGAACATGCTCGTATGTCTATATTTCAGAAATTTAAATAAGTAAACCCTGAGGTAGCAAGCAATGAAAAGGTCATCCGAATTTAATTGAAGGTAACGAATCTTTCACATCAACTTTACACGGTTCATGAGGTCTTTGGCTTCAATTTATGACGATAACACATTTTAATGCATTCGACGAATTATGAGATTGAACAATCTCTTTTAGTGATCTGTTAAAATGTCTTTTAACCATAACCGTACTATCAGCTGTCTTATTCCAATGTCGTAATGGCTTCAGGTGTTTAAACAGGTGTAGGTTTTCATCAGGCAATATTACTCGTAAATAAACCTGTGTCGTAACTCGTAAATGCTGTGAATGTAATTGTCAAATATATTGACTACATAATTAAAATTGCTAAAGTCGTCTTGCTTTATCTCTTTGGAATGAAAATAAAAATAGTATTGATGTGGTTAAAGATCACACATCAGTTACTATATGTATTGGAGTAAAACTCCATTGCAAAACTTACCACAATTTTCTCTTCTACAGTTCACATGTCCCTGGAAGAAACTGATGATGACCACAATGGCAAGCAAAAAATTCAGCTTACTTAACATGATGGCAGGTGCAAAAATTACTGTGAAGTGTTCTACATAACAAAGTTACACAGTTTATAAATCCCTGGATAATATCCGTATCTTACCGAATGTTACTTTAATAAGTATGTGTAACTAAAGTGTATTTTATGCTAACTTATCAATTATGCTACGTGAAATTACTCGATTAAATTTATAGAAATTGCAAGAGAAGTGTTCTACATAATAAAGTTACACAGTTTATAAGCCCCTTGATAATATTTCAATCTTACCGAATGTTATTTCAATAAGTGTGTGTGGCTAAAGTGTATTTCATGCTGCATGTAATTATGCAACGTGACATTACCCAATTAAATTTACGGAAATAAAATATTTTATCTACCAATAATACTCGTGATTAGGTACTTTGTGATCTGATCCTTTATTAACAGATTTAAATAGGTTTATGATGTTATGTATTGCTATATTAATAGTTTTTATTTTTTAAATATTTTCAGAGTAATCGAAAAAAATTATAATACAAAAAGTCTGTCATTGGCAGGAGAATATGTTTCATTGCAAAAGATTATTTTTACAGTTTTCTTCCCCTGATTATATGTAAAACTTAGGCATAGGCAATGATGTGCATTTGAGTAAAGTGTAACAGACAAACAATGTTACTTTTGAATTTATAATATAAGTACAGATTACAGATTATAGCTTTAGTACTGCGTACCTAACTATATCTATCTATCTATATATATAAATATATCTATAAAAATGTTCAACTTGTTTATTAATACAATATCATTGACGAAATATAGTATAAATATACTTACACCTCATGAAGATAGAGTTTTACGCGGATAGATAGATAGCTTAATGTTCACTAGATGTCACTAAGTGTATCAAATCGTGAATTTCAACTCCATTTTCTGGAACTTACTCCGATACGAATCCAAACGTAAACTGCCAAGTTTATTTGTATTTATTTAACCCAATTGAACACGATTGAGGCTCCATGTTTTATTATGTCATAAGAATTACATTACGTCGATTGCTGAAAGAAAAATAAAACAATCACTTTTTTGTAATGCCTCTACTTTTGAGTACACGATGTGCATAATTGAATGTATGAGAAACCTCTGTAAAGTATACCCCAGAGACAGGATTATTTTATTGCTGTTAAGGAGTCCTTTCTAATTGTAAACGATTTCTGTATTTCGATTTGGCTTCTCCACGCTTATAAGCCGACATTATATATTTTATGTTAATTTATTTTTTATTTTAACAGTTCGTTATAATTATAAGCATAATTTAACAAAAATGAAATATTTGATCGATTGATTTTAACGAGAGCTGTCTATTTCTTTTTTTTTTTTTTTTTTTTAAGACAACTCCCGCATTAGGAATATAAATTCCTGTGTCGCGGGGATCTTTACAAACATACATGAAACGGACACAAAGTACACCCAGACTTAGAACAACAATTTATGAATCACACAAAGTGTTGTCCCATGTAGGATTTGAACCCACAACACTTGGCGTAGTAGGAAGCGGTGTGACGACCACTGAAACCACTAGGCCAACCGTGTAGTCTATTATATTGAAACTTAAATGAATGTCTTAGCTTCACTGAGTCGCAAATTATACTAAATAGACTAAATGAAAATCTCGATACATAGCAAGATGATCACCAACCTTTTAATTATAAGCTTTTATTTCGTTTTGCGTGTCTCGTTTTTTGTCTGTAATCAAATCTTGCAAGTTAAATTTGAACCATTTCCCGAGATCCGAGCTCAAATTCGTAATACGCCTTTAGTTCTGATGACAATGCAATTATTTATAATCGGTATTATTATTAATCCGGTCCTCGTGCCTCGGAGAGCACGTTAAGCCATCGGTCCTGGTTGTCATGAACATCTATGGTAATCGTTTTTGGGATGTCAGTTAATGGTGCGAGGTCTTCTAGAATACCTGATACTATGGGCGTTCCGCAGGGCTCTATACTGGCTTCTCTACTTTTCTCATATATATTGTGTGATAGTTCTTTTTGCTGATAATACATCACTTATTTTAAAGGCCATCGTAGGAACGGTTTTTGACGATATGAATAGGGCACTAAACAATGTATTGAACTGGTTTACAACGGACAATCTCCTTCTGAATACAAATAAAACAAAGTGTGTGAGATTCACTACGCCAAATGTTAAACAGCTAGGCACTTAGCTAACTCTGAACAGTGATGTCATAAGTATTGTAGACTCGACAGTATTCTTAGGAATTACATTAGACAATAAACTGCAATGGAGAGCCCAGATAGATAGCCTTGCGGGTAGACTTAGTTTGGCTGCTTATGCAGTATGGATGGTACGTCAACTTGCTGTTACAGACACACATAGGTTAGTTTATTTTAGCTTCTTTCGCAGCGTCATATCCTATAATATACTACTTTGGGTAAGGCGACTGATATTGAAATGATTTTCGTTCTACAAAAACGGATACACAGTATTAATACGAGAAGCAAATCTAAACTCGTTGGTACTTGTCATCGTTTACATAAGGTTCACAATTCGTTCGAAGGTCTTGGTATACGTTTTTATAACAAAATTCCTACAGATGTAAATGACCTTCCTATAGATAAATTCAAGCTAACTGTAAAAAATCACCCCATTAAGAAAGCCTACTATGCGATCAGCGATTATCTAAACGACAAACAGCCATGGGCTTAGGGTGTAATTTTATTATATACACATAAACTTCTTTCTCCTATAATTAAGCTTAACTATTAAGAAACCTTTGTTAGCTGAAAATAATGCGTGGCTATTATTACGGTAATTTGATTAGTAGTGATTTTTATCAGTATCTCGACTATGGTTTGTCATGCTCACTAAAATGTCATTACTTGCGGAGTCGTCGTGAGGCGGGTCGTTTCCTTCCCTCTAATATGGCGAGGGAGACAATAGCTGGTCCATGCGTTATATTCGTGAACGGGTGCTGCTTGGGGTGACTGGTCGGCCTGGTCAACAAAGCTTTTGCCTATACTATTAGTTTTGTTTGTTCAACTGGAACTTTAGCCATTTAATGTCGTCACAAGTCACGAATTATTTTTAACAGTGGATTTTGTAACTGAATGTAAGTAGATGTTTAAGTTCAAACCTTCAGTGGTATCACTGAGTATTTTTTTTTTGTAGTACGTTCATTGTTTTTCACTGAATAAATTAAGTTACCAGTACCCACGATTTATATTTCATTAATTTATATCCTTGACAAATTAGGTTCCGAGGTGTAATATGATTAAAGTGAATAGATAGATATAGATAAAAATTGATTTAATCAATTTCCTTCAAAATATTTTGTGCATTCGTTTGTACGAGACGGATTCATTAGCATAAAGTGTCAATATGACATTATGTATGAGATAAATCACGACGTTCTTCTTCATTTGATGAGATGGCAATCAGCCGATTCAGCTATTTCTGCCAATGTCAAGTATTTAAAGTCTTCAATTCTAAGTCTTCGAGTCTTCAAGTCTTCGTCGTGATGAAATTGAATATATAAAATATAAAAAAATGTGTATGACATAAGATGGGGACCGTCTTTTCAAATCAAGATATTCTTTCATTTCCTTTGTTTCAATTCGTCGCCATACGCATCTAATATTTCAATCGGTGAATGCTTGATGGAATAATTGAAACCTTTGTGAATGTGAAGCAACTTAAAACTTTTGCGAATCATGTACCTACAACAATAGTATGACTTCTATTTTACTTTTTCTACCATTATTTGTGTTGGCTCCTTAAATATTGCTGTTGTGGTTAATAATAATGAAATAAATAAGGCTGTTGGCCGTTCTCTATTATAGGTACGCAGTTACGTACGCTCCCATCGTTCACAACGTTCTTATGCTCCGATAAATGGGTCAACGATAATTCGTTGATTCGAGGCATAATTGCCTACTTTTACATAACTTGCAACCCGGCTTCCTTTAACGGTTTGCAAAATGACCCGTACTTAAATAATTATAGCATAATTTATACATTGGCAACAATTTCATACGAGCTTCATTACTTAAATCAAGAAACTAGGTACAATTACTAAAACAGTGATCACCTTTACACACAGGACAGGCCTTGGAAACTGATTCCGTTTTAGAATTGTTAGAAGTTTGCTTCAAAACTATTGATTTTATTTTAATACCTGATTAATATGTTTGAGAAGGATTATTAAGAGACAATTCTAATGTTTCGGATTAATCTCCACGGCTGCGTATAAATTGTATGAACATATCTAATGTTATGATACGATCCTTATTAGATCGTGTTTCATACTCCTCCCATTCGCGTTATGTTTTCTGATCTAACTTGCGAATGAAATACAAAGCAACTGCATATCCCAGTGATTTACGGGTTCACTTAATGATTAATGATCGTAAAATTTATTGTAGGACTCCCTAGTAACAATATCTAAATAAATAAGCCTGACACATGATTTTGAATAAATACTTTCTTACGTTACGCTCTTTTCTATCGATACGCTCGCATAATCACCCCCATGCTATGTTGTAATTATTCGCTGAAAATTGTACAGATTGAATACTCACAGTGGCTGGTCCTTCCAAAGTGCCTCGCAAATAATGAAATTTGTTTATATTGTCAATTTCATCATTTAAATGAATGAGACTTAAGGTGTCACGAAATTCTAGCCAATGACTGTAACAACCATTAAACTTGGTAATTGGATAGTAGGTAACTTAACTAGCTTGAAGTTACTCGCACGAGTAGTTTTATCACTATTTACTGACTTATCATTGTTATAAATACTTACAATATTTTGTGATCTAGACAAGGCTTTGTAATATAATAAAACTGAATTTTAGTATCTTTAACTATGTATTCTAAGCGCAACTGTACCTCATCATATTGTTCGTATAACGATTCGATTCTTCCCATTCGTAATTGTAATTCGGCAATCTCACAACTCGTCAAGCATCTCTTTAGGGTTGGGCCGGATCTGGCGAACAACCAGTAAGGTTTCCACCAGGGGCGCTCCACCGTAGATGCGATCATGCGCGTGAGAGCTCTGACGGAGGAAGCAATTTCCCGGAGTGAAGTGGTATTGGCGGTGTCTCTGGACATTGTCAACGCGTTCAACACTTTGTCCTGGAGCTGTAGCAGGGAGGCACTAGTGTATCTACTACACTATGTATAGGCCGCATAGTCGGGGCATATCTGTCGGAGAGAGCCGTCATTTACCCAAGTAAGACTGGTCTCGGTCGACGTGAAATGTCGTGCGGTGTCCCGCAGGGGTCGGTCCTAGGGCCACTCCTGTGGAACATTGGCTACGACTGGGTCCTCCGCGGTGCGTTTCTAGAGGGTGTCGCCGTCACGTGCTATGCGGATGACACGCTTGTGAAGGCGTGTGGTGGGACGTACCGTGAAGCGACCCTGAGGGCCAAGGCCGGGGTTGCCCAAGTCGTCGACAGAATCCGGCGGCTGGGTCTTGAGGTTGCTCTGCACAAATCTGAGGCTTCGTTCTTTTACGGGCCTCGGAGAAAGCCGCCTGAAGGACTCAGCCTCTTAGTAGGAGGCACTCGCATCAGCATCGAGCCCTCTATGAGGTATTTGGGGCTCGTACTTGACGGCCGATGGGACTTCGGATACCACTTCCGAGGTCTGGCCCCCAAGTAGGTTGGCGCAGCGCGTGCTTTGGCACGATTGCTGCCAAACATGAGGGGGCCCGATGCCTCTGACGATGGCCCTTTATGGGGCTACAGTATGGGCGGAGGTCCTGAAAGCCAGCAACATGGCGCTGTTGAGACAACCGCAACGAGTGCTGGCTATCAGGATCATAAGGGGGTACCGCACGATCTCCTTTGAGGCGGCATATCTCCTGGCCGGAACTCCACCATGGGACCTAGAGGCAAGAGCCCTTGCGGCCCTTTATCAGTGGCGCAAGGAGGCGCGAGAGTTGGGTAGGAGTTCTGAGAATCGAGAAATCGATGATCAGAAATCCCAACTCCGCCAGGTACTCGTAGAGGAATGGAGTCCAGTCAATTGCTAATGGAGATATGTTAAGCGAGCACAGAATATCTAATAACACATCAAAATCAACAGTATTGAAGGCGTTGCTTAAATCTAGCAAGGCAAAGACCGTTAGCTTTCCCTTCTTCATCCCCGACCTAACATCATCCGTAATGAGGACTAGAGCTGTGGTAGTGCTATGGCTTGGGCGGATACCTGACTGAAGAGAGTTAAGGAGAGAATTCCGGGAAAGAAATGAGCTTAACTGTCTGTGAGTGAGACGCTCGAGGACTTTGGAGAGAAAAGGGAGGATAGAAATTGGACTGTAATCTGACAAGGAGGAAGGATTACATTTCTTTGGAAAAGGAATAACTTGAGCCTATTTCCATGCAGATGGAAAGGTATTGACGGATATGGAATAATTAAAGATATGGCAAATCACGGGCAGAATTTCATCTAGGATGGGAAGAATCATATTACGGCTGATGCAATCGCTCCCTACAGCACTAGAAATTATTGACATTATGCTCTTCCTTACATCACATGCAGCAAATTGACTGAAATTGAATGGGGAACAGTCGGGAGTCGGCAGAGAAGAATGATAATTCACCGTCGCATCCTTGGTAGCCCCTCCAAAATTGGAGGAAGCAGAAAAATATGAATTTATGGAATTATTATCTATTTCTTTCGAAACATAATCAGGACGTAGTTTTCCGACCCCATTGACCTAAGAAACCTCTAAACCCTGACCGGGTCACCATCTTGTTGCAGCGATTTCTAAAGGTTACAAATTTTTCTCAGTTTGTCGCTGTGGGGTGACTTTTATACCTAGGCTGAGCTCTCGCCTTCCTCCTTTGTACTGCCCTTATTTCTTCTGTGAGCCAAGGTACAGGCAGATGTCTTACCTTTTTTTGTTGTATTGGTGCATGCTTATCAAATAGGCACATAAGGTTATTAGTCAAGTGGTTGACTTTATCATCGATACAAGAAGAATTCAAAAGTAAACTCCAATCGATATTGTCGGCATCTCTGCGAAGGTCTGGGACGTTTATGTCACGAAAATTACGATGTAATATGATTTTAGCTTTAGGTTTAGGAATACGAGCGAGATAGGAAAGAAAGAGAAGATCGTGATAGGAAAACGAATCTGCAGGGCATTGGCCGTATTTGGCAACATGCTCCACAGAGGATACAAATATGAGGTCAAGGAGAGATGGATTACGGTTTGGTAAATCGTGTGTAGGATTTAGAGAGAATGGAAAGTTAATGTACTTACTACATAAGTAAGTAAGCAATATCTAACAAATTAACAATTTGTAATACAAGTTTGTAAATAATGTAAACAATAAACTAGATTACAAACTACTTTCTGTTTTAATTATGACCAGAATTACTTTGAGTCTTTAAACAATTATTGTATTTTAATAACTAATGTTACAATTCGTCTAAAATACACTTAATAATAAAACAGTGTTGATCTAACTAAGAAATTAACAGTTGTATACTTATTTAATTACTCGTAAAAGTATCTAACACACAAATCTTAAACCAATATTAACTTAAATTAATATTAAAAAACCCGAAAGTTTGTATGGATGGATGTTTGTTACTCTTTCACGTAAAAACTACTCAACGGATTTGGATGAAACTTTCACAGTAATATAGCTGATACATCAGAATAACACATAGGCTACCGCCGCGAAAACCGACATATACGCGGGTGAAGCCACGGGCATAAACTAGTTAATTATATAGTGTAAATATCTGCGCATTGCTGTTTATAACTTCAAGTAGTATTGTCGCATAAAACTTGTATAAAACCATCAATTAAGTTAAATAATATAGTAGTATATAACTACTATAATATGTTCAGTATTTTTTAACACTAATTGTGATTATTTGACTTTAATACAATACGTCAACAAGAAACTCACAACGTGGACTGATACCTATTCACTTAATAAACATAATATAGTTAAAAATATGTACTAACCTCATACAAATCCCTAATTAAGGCAAAATAATACCTAATTGAGTATTGGGTGATGATGATACTATTATAATTATTATTATTATTATTATTATTAATTATTAACACCGTTATAAAAACTTAACACCGTTTTATATTAGATTAATGGACTTTGTCAAACGGTGTAAATACTTAACACCGTTTGACAAAGTCCATTAATCTACATTCCACGCCGGCATGTAACCACGCCTTCCGTAGTTGATTGATTCGCCGTAATCTTCACTATTTTTAAACAATCGCTTGATAATCCTCGAATATTGTCAAATCCGGTTCGAAGGGCCATGTACAGGACTTATCAGGGAGGTTATATGAGTTTGAGCCAGAAAATAAAACTCAGAAACGTGGTAATGTGTACGATTGTACTTCTTCTTTTGATGATATGGCAATCAGCCGGATCAGCTTATGATGGCGATCAAAGCACAGTAGGTAAAAATCAATGATGGCTGCGCAATTTTCAACGTTTGCCACCGAACTGTTACAGTTTTGAAAGTCTGGTTTTAATATATTTACTTTATATATTTATATATTTACGGAGAGATATGCAGTATAAACTGACTTGCATATTAAGATTTATACTGCGTATATTTTGTGTTAATATGAGTAGGCGCTTAGATGATAAGCTAGTAACAATATGTTGGCTAGATCTAGATCAGCTGTTTGAGACTGAGACACGGATAATTTGTCTAAGTCATAAAATTGATTATTTCACCAAATATTTTCCAAAGATGATTGATGATTTTTTAAGTAGTTTTAATGAACAATTGATAAGGCAAATAATTTTATGCATGTACAAAGAGTACGTAGGATGCAGTAATTTACTTTCGTGTAGCTTAGTAGTTTTGTAATGTAGTTTATGTATTATACATAAACTACATTACCAAACTACTTACAAATTATAATAATTTAATAGTGCAACTGTGTAAATTGACAAAGTCGTGCAAAATTTATTAGTCTGTGGATGTGTGCCATGAAGTTAGAGACAAAGAACACTATTAGTGTATCCATAAAAAACTTATACTCAAGATAAAAGCATCATTAAAAAATAGCAATATTTGACGCGGAGTATTTGCTAGGATCGAGAATAGTCATTTTCTTTCAACATTTTTTCACAATTCATCTAGGTCCATGTCATTATTTATCCGTATACAAGGAGAGCCTTCTTTTTTAAAGTATACCGCACCATTTGAAGTCCAACAAAAGTCGTAGTCATAGCTCTTTCGTAGTTGCCTCGCTGAGTTACATAGTCTCTGGGATTTTTGAATGAGAGTTTCTGAGATGTATAATGACTTTGGCTTACAATTTGAATTAAAATTTGTAGTGCTTAGTGTACCAGCTTTTGGTTTTGATTTATTGAAAATCTTGACAGCTTTCAGGACATTTTACTTCATAAGTGTGGTGGTGAAGTCAACTACAACCGGATCCGAGGTGCCCTTTGATATTAACCTGTCCTTTGGGATATTTCTGTCAAAATCAACATCGATTGTCTTGCCCAACGTCGTAATTGCATGCAGCAGAGACATTCTCTTTTGTTTCTCTAATTTGTTTTGGAAGATCACGAATCTCTATTCCACAACTACGGGTTTTTCGTTCAATTGATTCCAGCTTTTCCTCCAGATGTTGAGTGGCAGATTTATCGCGTTGTCTTCCGTTTTCTAGTTTAGAAATTTTTACTAGAAATTCATAATATTTGTTTGATATAATTTCTATACCTCTTGCAAATGTTTTTCCTGTTCAGCACAAAATGAGGAAAACATTTGTTATGTTAGGGTTAAGATGTCCATATTTTCTTCCTCATATTTTCGCTTTTTGTGTTTTTCTGTTTGTGTTGCCTTCTGTATTTTATTTACTTTTCATTCTAGTGTTTTAATTATGTTCTTTTCTTTTCTTAAGTTAGGGTATGCTTTAAGCTCCCAACTATCTGTTTTCACATATTTTTGCTTTCCGTGGCAACCTGTAATTAAGGCAGCACCAAGGGTTGTATATTACTGTTATGAGCATCTTAAGGTCTATATTCTTGTTGGTTGTCCAAATAAAATAAAATAAAACATTCGCAACTAACGAATGAAGGTCAGGGTCCGATTCACAATGCTTCAATAGTGTTTCGATTCTCTCCGTCTGGCTCCCACACACTGCAGTGGTGTTGCGTGCGCCGCTCCCTACTAGGTTTGGTGAGACGGTTGGAGAACGTTTTAGCGGCATGACAATTGAAGTGGGTCGTCACTTTTTGCTTTTCTCCGGAGTATTTGGCAGGTTTTTACGCAAGTATCAAAACACAAAGAAATTTAAAATTAAATGTACTATTGTAGCTCAACCCCAACTTTTTTGTTGTGCGAACAAGTTCGACTATTTAATGAGTTAAAAGCTACTTTACTGATGTTCCAAGGACTACGACTAGATACTTAGCTTCCCATAACTTGGTTTTTCCATGTCATATTGAATCTTTTGATCCAGATCACGTTGGAAATAGCGGGACACTCCGTAACCACTTAGGTCGTATCAATGAAAAACAGTTAAGTAATCACTACTTAATATGATTTAAGTACACATCTACATAATACATTTTTGACTGCCTCGATGGCGCAGCGATAGCGTATGCGACTGCTGTTCTTGAGGTCTCGGGTTCGATTCCCGGGTCGGGTCAAATGTTTGTATGATCTACAAATGTTTGTTTCGGAGTTTGGGTATTTTCTATGTATAATATGTATGCATTTACAAAAAAAAGTATATATGTATTTACATCGGTTGTTTAGTACCCATAATACAAGCTCTGCTTAGTTTGGGACTAGATAGCGTTGTGTGTTAGACGTCTGAAATATTTATTTTTATTTTATTTTTATTAATCTTACCAAAAAAGATTGCAGATCGAAGCATTTTTGGTAAGATAAATGTATTATGTAGATCTTGGCAACGAAAGAAAATGGGCCTCGCTGATGTGACTTCGCCCACATCTATATAAGTCCACGTAGTGACGTCACTACTCCCGGGCCTGCTCCGCCGCCTTCTTCTGCGAGATGACATCTTCGCAGAAGGTTGCGACGGTGGTAAAACGGTCACAACACTACGGCGATCAACCCATAGTCATGACATTGTAATAACGTCCAGTCGGAATATTAATCAACGATTACTTCGTATTTTTTGTTTTAGTTCGTTTTTTTTTATTTTGAGTGCACTTTTTCAATATAAAGTTAAACTTGATGCTTACGAACGATACGCGTTGTGATAGTATATGGGTAATATAGTAATTAAATATGATTATGAATATGATTTTTCAATTTCTTACACAGACGTTCATACAAAGTTACCGCGGCATGTTAAATGAGAAACGTCAAATCCGACTTTTTAGATTGATAACACTTTAAGTGTCAAAGTATGTTTCATTTGATACTTTAAATTATAAATTTGGTAGTCGGCTGTTAATATAAACTAAAATTACAATCTGGATTGTATTCAACTATTACATTTTTGTAAAGATGTCCGATCCTACTATACAAACATTCTGTTGCCATCACTCGGGCAAGAGAGAAGATTTAGCGATTAGAATTATGGACGAATTTAATACCGATTCTTACAATTCCGTGTGTTTAGTTTCATCTACAGTCGGAATTTTAGGAGCAATTTATCAGGTACTCGCCTTTATTGTTTGGTTAGAAGAATTTATACAATTTAAACCATCGCTTAGTAAAAGTAATTCGTAAAATCGTAATTTTGTAATTATGTATATTTTTCATAGAAAAAAATTATCTAGTTATAACATTAATATAATATGCATATAATATTTTAGATTTATCCAGATGTTATTAATCGAATACAAACTGGGATAGGCTCCACACGAGGACGTCGTATCATTATTTGGTTAGCTGTTGCAGACTTGTTGGCATCATTAGGTAAATAGACTTGTTTCATTAGATGCACTCTTTATATTACTTATGTTTGTTCCTAACAACAATAAACTTTATCAGATTGGTTCTCTGATTTTAAATACTGTGAAGTGATGAATTTTAAATCACCACATCAAATATGATTCTTATAAGAATCCATTTAAGAATAATAATAAATAAGGTACCTGCTGTAATTACATATATATTATAGGCATATGAAAAAACCATGAAATATCAGTTAAGTGATGGATGAATATAGTGAGTGTTACAACCCCTATTCATCCTATAGGTGTCATAAGGGCTACTAAGGGAACAAATAACAATGTACTAGCATTGCAAAGAAGAAGAAGGAACTCCTATACCAATTCGTTTAACCAGCATCATATGGTATTCCTTTTTTTAAAAGAGAATTCCGTTCAGAAGTGAGCTGTTAAGGACTTATGATGTATGATCATATAAGTAAACATGTTCTTTTTGTTTTAGGTGTACTCATAAGATCTTCGTTATGGCTGAGGTTTAAAAATATAATGCCTTTGCCAGATGATGATGTTAGTGTATTATTTTGTAGCATTATTTCGGTGAGTAATTAATTATTATAAGTTTTCATTATCATCATCATCACCTTGTGAAAAAATTTTAATTTGCATATGAAACTGAATTATTTAGAAAGTCTTGTCATTTCATGTAGAGTCAAAAACTCAAGACCTTGAATTTTGCCAGTAGGCTTGATTTTTTTTTTTGCCAATCTATTGAGCCCTATAATGTTGTATAAAACCTCAACATGCTTTTTACAGCAAGTAGTTTATCTCTATCTATGAAGCTGTTTCCTTAGACTGAATATAAAAAAAATAACTTTCTAGAACACATTTTGATGATAATGTAATTTACTTAACTAGTATTTCAACACATTACAGGCATGGACACAGTATTTTTACACTGTGACTTGGTTTTGGACATTTTTCTATGCTGTAGATACATGGCTTTCAATAAAAGGGAGAGATTCTCATACACTGCTTTATCACTCTATAGCATGGGGAGTTCCTGCTGCCACCACAAGCATTGGACTTTCTATTCTTTACATACCGAATGCCACGTAAGTACTTAATATATTTTTATATAAATAAGTTAAAAACTTGGTATCTTATCAGCTAATTGTAAACATTAATATGTTTTATTAGCTAGATTGTACTCTGCACTCCAACAACATTAGTAGATTTCTCTCATTTTTAAAGAGATTACATATTTTTATCACAGTAGAAATGGCTATCAAAAAGATTATTATTTTGTAAAACAGTATGATACCTAACTGGTTTTGAAACACTTTTAAATCAACCTATCAGCCAGATCACATGTTGGATAATATCATTTAAAAACAAGTTATGGTAAGTTATTGCTGGGTTATAAGAGCTAGATTGAGAATGCTAGATTTTAAAGTATTACATTATTTAAGATAATTATGTCTATGTGCTCATGATAAGTATTTGGTACATTTGAAATCCCAGACGTGTTTGAATGGGTTGATCTAGTCATGGCCAGAGGCTGACTGGTGCAGCAGTATGCGCATTACTACCCAAATCCTTTGGCAATTCATAGGTTTACGAGCTTGTTAATTCTCGTCCACAACGTTTCTCACAGAAAACATGCTATGTTTTACACCTACTATGATTATGTGGCTCTATCTTGACGATTTTTCTAGATACTTATCCAGTTCTGGATTTCTATCTGAAATTATTCCCTTGATTCATCTTTTTAGACTTTTTTTTTCACAAATTCGCTTGTGTATTAAATCCTATTTTCGTCTTGTTAAATCCAGGTGTCACAATTTGCCGAATGTAACCAGCGCTATATACAAGATATTACCCAACTATTGTGCTACATATCTACCAATTGCAATGGTCATGATAGGCAATCCAATAATGTATGTTTTATCAAGTAAAGATGTTGAAATGGCTGTAGCTATCCCACTTGCCCAGGTAAGGCGAACATTTGTTTAAACTCAAAACAATATCAATATATTGTAATTCATAAATAAAATAAAAAATATTTTAAGTACAAACTTGTTCAACAATAATGGCAATAAAATAAACACTAAGACACTAAATAAACTTGTGACTCTTCCATTTACTTTTAGAGGTCTCGGTTGCCATACGAACTTTTTGACAATCGTTACGATTTCTTGGAGCCTTACAAAACATAGAAGAAAATACACTATACTAGCCACTTATAAAGTCCGGCAGAAGTCTTTTTATAGAACTGCGATATAGAATAGTACTTGGGTATTACCACCACCTTCGATTTTTTACCACGTACAAAATCAAAGTTAAGCCGTATGGAAAAATAATGAGAAGGGCGTTGTCTGCGCAAATATAGTTCATACAACATTATTGGCAAGTACCCACGATAAACTTTAATATACATATACACTAGTGATCGCATAGAGGTCGAAATTCATTTATTTTTAGATTCTGCACTTCTCCGTATATGATAAACTGTGCTTAATTTCATAAATTTCCGTGCGCGTCATTTTCTAAAAAATGGGTACAAAGATTTTTCTTCACGTATATACCTAAATAGATGACTGTAGTGAAATGTAATTTTTATATATTGTGAATCGATGACCCTGATGATGATGATTAATGTACGATATGAGTGTACTTAGAAATTGGATTACCATGGACTCCGCCCATTTTGGATTCAGGCGGCCTAGTCTCAGTTACTTTAATTTATATAAATAAAAATGAATCGCCGAAATGTAGGTGTTGTCGCATAACTTTCGATCGACTGCACCAAATTGGATGATTCATTTTTTATGTATTTGTTATTGTGGGGACAGGGTTTGTATAAAAGTAAAAATAAAAGATAACCGGTACGGAGATAAAAGCCTGCGTGACGATGAGGTGGGCATAGTTACAAATTTTTTTTCAGAAATTTAGTAAATATTAATGATAGAAAAATATTTCGGCACGAAATTCACCGAGTCAGCTAATTATTATAAAAAATTAGTCTAAATTTTCAGGAACGCTTTGTTAACAACGAAATTTTCAGAATTTTCAATTAACATGATTATGACATATGTACCTTATTCGTAGATTAATCGTGTCATATTTTCTGCCCAGTGGCATCTATTCGTTAGGTACTTCCTAACTTAGCTATTTTTATGGGTTTCAGTTTACCAGCAAGGAGAGGAGAGTAGTAGATGTATTAAGACTGAAGTTTTTTTTAATTAATGTTGTCTTTTACTTATGCTGGTTGCCAAATCTTATTAATGGATTATTACTTTGGACTATGTGGTTCAACATGCCAGTCAGAGTTATTATCACTATATGGTATATCATGGTAAGTATTATTTTTAGCTTTACTTACTAAAATATGCATTAAGACATGTCCATTTTCATACATGTATTTTTTTTATTTTATACTATGATATAAATACTATGAAATTAGAATATCCTTGGTTAAGTGTCAAAAATAATGCACAGCTGGTAGTTTGGTCATTCTAGTAAAGCAAAGCTGAAGTCATCTCAGTCTCTCATCGTCGATCCCACAGTGCGTAAAGACGAAAGTCTTTAATGTGTGCGTCCTACCCGTAATGACACACGGAGCCGAAACGTGGACACTTATGGTTCGACTGGTCTATAAGTTCAAAGTCGCTCAGCGTGCCATGGAGAGGGCTATCGGCGTTTCTCTAAGGGACCGCATCAGAAACGAGGTTATCCGACAAAGAACCAGGGTCATCGACATAGTCCACAGGATTAGCAAGCTGAAGTGAAGAACCGATAACCGTTGGGGTAAACGAGTTCGTGAGTGGAGACCGCGTCTCGGCAAACGTAGTGTAGGACGTCCACAGGCAAGGTGGAGCAATGATTTGCGCAGGACGACTGGCAGGAGCTGGATGCGAGAAGCCATAGATCGAACTAAGTGGCGTGAAATTGGAGAGGCCTATGCCCAGCAGTGGACCGCGATAGGCTGATGATGATGATGATGATGAAAGTTGAAGTGGTAATCAGTCAGATCTTCATGATGTAATATTTCCAACACACATCGGAGTACCACATAGTTGGGATATTATTCAATTAATCAAATAGACACTTGTTATATGCTACAGTATAAAATTTAGTGCTGATTTTTGAGGTTTAAAATGGTTTTATAAGTTCCTTTTTCTTGCATCCCAGTATGATACTTATCGGAGTCAATAATCGTAATCTATTACGTGACAAACATCGTACGCTTAAATATAAAAGTAATATTTTAAAAAAATGGGTTTTATGAAAACACAAGCCTTAACAGAGAAATTGAAAATTACGAACGTGTCACACCGCCTTCTGAATCCACAAATGAATCTGGAACCCTCTCCTGTGCGTAGCCTGACACGCACTTGACCGCTTTATTAAATTTTAACTATTGAACCAACAAAGTTATCGGAGCTCTTATAGTTTTCTTTCAAAGTTCATCACATATACCACCATGATTTTTTTCTGATTTTTTGAACCAGTCATTAGTTTTTAAAGAGGGGAAGCTATTTTAACAAAAATGCACTTTAAAGTTCAATATTTTACACACGGATACCTAAATTAAAAAAAAATGTGTGCGTGTACTAGTGTACACACGTAAGAAGTGAAACTTCTTTATGGCCTTATTTTTCGAAAAATGATCTACATGCAACTTTCCAGAAATTGGTTAAATAAAGTTAAATTAGATAAAGTTTAAACAAAAGGATTTTATTATCATAGACATGAATACAAAAAAAAGTATACGCTCACAAAATTCTATTGATAGCTAGGTAAGTAAAACTACAAAAAGAATTTTCCCGTACCAGGAATCGAACCCGAGCCTCCTGGGTGATTAATATTCATCACTAACTGAATACTCTTTGGAATTAGTCTTGAAATTAGAACACTTAGCGCCATCTTTCGCGTAGACTATAGAACTAATTATGGTCACTAGATGGAGCGGAAATGAAATTTAAAATTTTCTTTACAAAAATTTTCAAGAATTTAGTCCAAAGTAAAATGTGAAAAGAAAATAATAAATTTTAGGTGTCTTAGTGTTTTTTCTCTTTTTTTCCTTTTTTTTATTTTTTAAATTCTTATTGTAATGATGGTATTAATTGTGTGTACTACTAAAAATCATATATAACATCTGATGTCCATGATGGTTGTCTGGAAGAGACGGTCGAATCTTTTTCTTTTTCACACACACAATTAATACAATCATTACAATAATAATTTAAAAAATAAAAAAAGAAAAAAAAAGAAAAACAAAATGAAAAAAATATTTACCTTAATAACCTAAGCACTTAAAAAAAACTTAAAAAACCATAAATAAATTTGTTTCAAAAATAAATCACTGATGAGCAAAAAGATACGCCCCCGGGTGGGCTCGAACTACCAACCTTTCGGTTAGCAGCCGAACGCGCTAATCAATTGCGCCACGGAGGCTCCTGCGTGAAAGACCCAAATAACTCGACTCGACTACACGGTTGGCCTAGTGGTTTCAGTGGTCGCCACACCACTTCCTACTGCGCCAAGTGTTGTGGGTTCAAATCCTACATGGGACAACACTTTGTGTGATCCATAAATTGTTGTTCTAAGTCTGGGTGTACTTTGTGTCCGTTTCATGTATGTTTGTAAAGATCCCCGCGACACAGGAATGTATATTCCTAATGCGGGAGTTGTCTTTTTAAAAGAAAAAAAAAAAAAAAAAAAAAAAAAAACTATTTAGTTATTTGAACGGATAAATGTGACGCGTAACGGATAAATGTGATGCGTAACCGAAAAAAATGTGACGGTAAATTTTTTTCCAACGCCGATAAAGAAGTTTCACTTCAAAAATTTGTATTATCAACTTCCTATAAAAATCCTTAAAAGTTCTGTCTAATGATACTTCACACTATGGGCTAGACTCAAGGCAAAAAAAACATTCCCACTTTATATGTACAGCATCCAAAAAAATATACACATATCTATGCAAAGTTTTATCTTTCTAGCACTAACCGTTTGGTAGGCTGAAGACGGACGGACAGACATGATGAAACATTAGGGTTGAGAGACGAGAACTATGGAACGTTAAAAATTGAAGATTACGATAGAGATCAGATAAGAGAAAAAATTGCGATGTTACATTAAAAACTCAATTTTTAAAATGTTTGATTTTCTGTTTGTTCCGGCTATCTCGTGAACGACTAGACCGATTTTAACGGTACTTTCATTTGCAGATAGCCGGTAAAGAATAACTCAGGTTACTCCTTTTTTTGGAGACGAGATGTTGTTGTTGAACCTTTAACAGTTACTGCGGTCGTTAAGTTTGTAATTGTAATATTTAACTACAGAATAACTTTTGTTTCACAGGCCTTGACGAACCCCATGCAAGCTCTATTGAATGCACTTGTGTATCGAAAATGGAATATGAATAAATGGATACCTGTCCCACCGCTGAGTAAAGATGTTCCGAAAAATTTCCATTTCTATGATGAGCAGTCTCCGCTATTAGGTTCAGAACCCCCACGACTACACTTATCACCCATCCCTCAGAGTATTAATAATTATGCTACATTATGAAATAATGGAAAATGAACAGTATTGTTTGTATTTTGTTACTTAGTTTTCTATGAATATACATTTTTTTATGCATTTTAAATTGGGTTTTCTTAGACCAGGCAATAAAAAGTAGTATGGGTTTTTTCAGGATTTCATCCGAACGCCGCCCTCCGACTCCACCATCGTGTTCAACTCAGTCCTTGTAACCGGTTGGGGTCCGGTGAATATTTGGACCTGATTCTCGACAGCAGGTGGCTCTTCGACGAGCATTTCTGACAGCTTGCTCCAAAGCTGGTCGTCACTACCTCAGCCCTTGGGCGACTCTTGCCCAATTTGGGGGAAGCCAGCGTTACGTGGGATTTGGAGGCGGAATTGCTTGCCGAAGTTTATCGGCGAACGGTTGACTTTCGGACGGAGAACGGCTTTCGCCGTCCGCTCGAAGAGGTACTCGAGTGGCGTGAAGCCACTCGTAAAGAGCTCTCTGGTCGTCCCTGCTGGAGACACCACGCGCTGGCTTTGCTGCCGTGGAGACTCCAGCAGGTTATGCTCGAGTGAGCAGGGTGACGCAGCTCCATTCCGGGCACGATTGCTTGGGGAAGTACCAGTACTCGATCGCTAGGAGGAATTGAGCCCCACCTGTCACCATTTTGACTGCATTAAAGACTCGGCCCAGCACACGCTAGCGGGTTGCCCCGCCTGGACGTCCCCGCGTCGTGCCCTCACTGCAGTCATCGGAGGAAATCTCTCGCTACCGACCGTCATACGCTCCATGCCCGGTAGCGAAAGCTGTGTGGCGACTTCCACATACAGCGCAACATAAACATCTATCTCGCTTGGTCGGAGGATCCTCTCTTTGTGTTGGAGGAACATATCACACCCGTCCTTTTACAACTGTTTTACCTTGGTAGCAAATTACTGCGAAGACGTCATTTCGCAGGAGGCGGTGGAGAGGGCCAAGGAGGGCGACCTCCACTCGGATCCAATACGCCGACGGCGGCGGAGGCGGGCTTTCCAGCGCCTTACGGGTTTTCCCCTGCATCCGCTTTAGTAGCCAGACGCAAGCGACGTGCGCATGTGCCGTACGTCTCCTAAATAAGAGACTTTACCAGCGGTGCCCGCGTCAGTGCGCTGGGAGGGGTCTGGATGTCATAATAACAGCAGCTCCAGGATCCCTCCTGTCTAAGGCGCAGAGTGGCACATCGTATGTATGGTTTTAGTCGGTCCGATTCCGCACATCACCCCGCCGCAAGCCCCGGTAGGGTGACGGCCCGCGGGGGTTTCCACACCTCAAAAATAGGATTTGATCTGAACCATGAGTTAAAGCTAATTCTTTCGATTCTTGTTAGAATACCCATTACTCATCAAAATGTACTTCATGATATTTAAAGACAATTAGATGAAAGGTACTCGACAAAGTTTAATAAAAATGTCAAAATATTTCTAAGCTTCTAGGTAGTCTACTTTCGTGTGTTTAATAAGAATAATAAAAGGAGTGTAAGTATATATAATATAATGGGAATATCATTTGAAAAATAATATCATACATAATAATGTTACACTTCATATTGTTTACTGAACTTAGCCGTGGCACTGAAATAGGCTATATTGCCAAATTCATAGTTAATTAGATTCTCGCCCAGTAAAAAAGTATTTTAATGAGTAATCATATAATACAAATGTATGTTTTCTATCCGCAGGTATTCTAGAACCCATTCACGAGCACATACATGCTTCGGTTAGTTTAGATCCGAATAACGTTGCGTAATAATAACAAGTCGTAATGCCTCTGTGCCCTCTTTGCAAACTTTCCTTGACTTGGTATGAAGAAAAAAATTGAACAACAACGAAATAATTATTTATTCCGGTCATCGACCTACTAACATTACGGTATTTACCGTCATGTACAAAATTTATTGTAGTTGGTTTTAAATTTTCTTCGGCCATTCATATTCGTGATTCAGTGTTTGTTTAAATAGTTAACAAGAATCGACACGCAAGGCAATCTATCGACCGTAAGATATATTGTTTTAACACTAGATACCTAAATATTATGAATATTAATAGTGAAGGAGGACCTATCAAAGTGGTTAGTCTTTTACAGAAAATCTAAAGTATTAACCTGATTTATAAAAACAACTTGTTTAACATAATAGGCATTTTATTAGATAAGTATATATACATTATTAGTTGATTTACGATATATAAACATATACAATAATAACTATCACATATCATGATCGTTTTCCGGTGGGGCCATAGTTAAATCCGTTACATCTTTCACAATCATATGGGCTATTTGCCAGGCCATTTCCTCTTCAACTTTAGATGTGTTTGTAGGCACAAATCGGCTCACCATTTTCCTCAACACAGATCTATCTTTTTTGTCAGGGTCAGGTTCAAACTTTGATTCAAACCTTCCTAGACTATTAACTCTTCCTAGACTTAAGCCGTCATATCTTCTTTGCCATAGGGCATCAGCATTATAAAGCTGATTTGAGTCTATTGTCATGTCAGGTACAGAGAGATTACGTTTCTTTTTAAGGAAGACAGGGTCTCCCATGGCGAGAAGAGTATTTTGTGTGCTAATACTAAATTCACTGCTACAATCAGAATGAGACTTGTGGTTAGATGACCACATATTATCAACAGAATGAATCATTTCTGAAAGGTATTTAAAATAAAGTTCAGATTCTAAAAAAGTTTTTACATATTGGGTTAACGTCTTAAATACAATTTGATAGGGCAAATCAAAACAAGTTGGCAGTGGTCCTCCTTCTCTGCATATATCACTTTCTATTTTTAATCTAACATCTGTGGGAAATCCAACCGGGTTAGTAGCTTGCAGAGAAAAATATTTATCATAAATGACTATTGCATCAGCTTGCGCTTGCTCGGAGCTTGTCATATTAGCATTCATCAAATTATCTCGGAAGTGCATAATGGCCATCAAAAATTCTAATAATACCCTACAAGATTCCTGTTCCAAAAATTCAGTGAAATAGAATAAGATTGTTTCATTATGTATAATATCTGTGAGATTGAGGGTGCCACTGGTTAATACATCAATTTGTGCTTTAATATAAAATGGACTACTTATAAAATCATTGAATGAGGATTCCATTTGATTGAACAAAATATCTTGAATCGGTTTAAAGCAGTCTTCCTTTATGTGGCCTTCAGGTTGGCATATGTTAGATATAATTGATTTTCTATAATTATCTGGTAAGTCAAGTTGGTCCGGGGCTTCTAAAGCAACATATTTTTTAAATAATTTTACAGCATGCTCAGTACAGCTTACTTGTTTACTACTGTAACTGGTAGAGTCTGCATTTACTGATTTATGATCAGTTAGGTTCCCACATGAACTTATAGAGTAATTGTTCAATTGTATTGAATTACTAGTACTAGTAGAATTATCACTATTTTCCTTCCAACTGATTCTTTGTGACATATCTTTATAGTTTTGTTTCAATAAACACTGGCACTGAAGATCCAAACTTTGAGTTCTGCATATCTTTAAATAATTATTGGTATTCTCATTCGCATTTCTTGAACTGGATAACAGTTTTTTAAAATCTTCTATTTCCAACCAACATTTTATGAGCACATCTTTTCCTATTGTTTCCAAGAATTGTATAAAGTACTTTAAAGCATTCTTGTCATTAAGAACATCTTGTAAATTTAATGACAGTTTAGAAGATTTTTCAAACATTTGTTTAGGATCTGTAAATCAACAGGGAATCATTCTGAATTTGAAATTAAAACTATTAATTTCCATTTTCAACATTATTAATTACTCATCCATAACATAATTGCCTATATGTACTCACCTTCATCGTGATCAAATAGAATCTGTGTATTAATAATACTTTGGATATCAAGCCTTTCTGTCTTTTTTAATTCAGGGGGGCGCACAGGGCATCCGCTTTTACCTTTCGCTAAAATTTAAATAAATGCTATTAAATTCCTTTGTATGATTCAATCATGTAGATAAGCGGCGTAGTAGGATAAAAGAGAAAAACTGCACTTAAGTATACTTTACCTGCACTTTTCCAAAACTTCATCATTTTTGTATAAATGCTTCGTTATACGTGTCGATTGGACCTATGAATAATCGTGGAAGTAATCTACGTAAGCTCTTCATAAGTGCGTTTTATGAGCATAAGCGTAAACAATAATATGAGAATGAAAACAATTTGTTTATATGTAGTGGTGGATTACGTTTACATCGGAAATGTCAGCTGTATCAGTCAAGTTAATTGGTTCATAGTGTATAGAACTATAGAGTTAAAAAAGAGGAACATACATTTTGGTTGTATTTGAAATCCAAGTATTTTGCCTATACCACGTTAGACGTTGATCATTCAGTCAGTGTTATGTTTAGTATAAAGATAAAAGTTTCAGGTTGTATATGTAACACATATACCTAAAAGAAATTATCGACTCAACTTTCGAACACAATAGTCACAGTACAGTCAATGTATAATACTTTGAAAACATCATTTATGGTGGTACATTTATGTGGTCGAGAGTTTATTAGAATCGATTTTTGAAGCAATTATAGGGTAAATGACTACTTCAGGGTTCCAAGGATACCATTTCGGGGGTGCAGCTGATTCCTCGATTTCTAGTACTCGAGACGATGTGCGGTTTTTAGTGGGTTCGAGTCCGACATAGCCAACAGTTGGTGGCATCCGAGGAGATTTCCGCACAAAAAAAGGGTAGATGACTATCCGATGTCTCCTTCAATAAAATAAATATTACAGAACATTCAAGAAAATATAAATTTTACAGCTTTTTATTCCTATTAACAATAGTCTAAAACAGTGATTATATAGTGTGTAATATTTAGGCAAGTTTTCGTACATTTATAGTTTTGACAGGTGATAAAAAGTAACTAATTTAACTAAGGCGTCTACCCTTTTGCGAGAATTGTTCGAACCTAACATATTCTCTGTCATTCTAGAGTAAAGAAGTTCCTTTAGAAATACAAAACTAATAGCAACAATACGTGAATTTCAGAATTCATGCTTTTTAGATTCTTAATTGAGTACAAATTCACTTCTTAAACTAATGCAAGAAGAGATTTAAAAAAGTTGTAGGTATATGTCTAGTTGAATACAATGAACTACGAGACTATTAGAAACTTACTAAATGTTGAACTTATTAGACTAACTTACTATTTATTTTTATTTGTTAACGGTATGCACGTGCGAGACTCTCATGGATGTCCTAAGCACATTGGGAGGGAGAGTAGGGGTCTGTCGGACTGTTACTAACAATTCGGTGTTTCTATAATTGACAGCAAGAATCGCAATCACATGTACCGTCAAACAAGATTCACGAATGCCTTCCGACGTCCGGTACGTCTTCTGCTGGCAGAGCGTCCCCCTGGATCATAGAAAAAACCAAAGTTGGAAGCAAGATATCCGTAGAACGGATATGACTGCAGCGATGAGTCGACGAACCTGTTAGGATCATCATCATCAGCCTATCGCAGTCCATTGCCATTGGACATGGGCCTCTCCAATTACACGCCACTTGGTTCGATCCTCGGTTTCCCGGATACAGCTCCTGCCAGCCGTCCTGCCTGCATCACTCCACCTGTCCTGTGGACGTCCCACACTACATTTGTCAAGACGCGGTCTCCACTCAAGAACCTGTTTACCGCAAAGGTAATCAGTTCTGCGGTTAATATGCATAGCAAAGCTACATCTCGGATGTCCACTGCCGGATAACCTGATGCGATTCTTCTGAGAAACTCCGAGTATCGCCAAGTCCTTTCCATAGCACGCTGAGCGACTTTTTACTTGTAGACCAGCCGTACCGTAAGAGTCCACGCTTCGGCTCCGTATGCCATGCCGAGTAGGATGCACTGATTGAAGATCGTCTTTAGGCACTGTGGATTCGGCGATGAAAAGACACTACGAAGTTTCCCAAAAGCTGCCTAACCCAGCTGAATTCTCCTGTTCCCCTCGTCCCCGAAGTAGTTTCTTTAACTACAAGCTTTGCCCGAGGTACAAATATTTTGACAAACTTTCGAGACCGTGTACCGCAACTGTTCCGGTAGTAGGTACATATTGATTGAACATGACCTTGGTTTGGTTCAAGTTCATAATTAGGCCGATGCGCACTGAAGAGTCAATTGGTGCGTTCAGCATCTGTTGAAGGTCCTGCGGCGTCTCTGCCATGAAGACGATGTCGTCCGCTAATCATAAGTGAGAGATGTATTCGCCATTGATATTTATGCGACGTCCTTTCCAGTGTAGCGACTTGAACAAATCCTTTATTTCATTTGCAAACGATTTTGGGGAAATAATATCAATTCGCTTTGTTTGCTAATTCAGAGACATCTCAATACTTAGATGTATCTCCAATCCACTAGGTTATGCTGCAGACTCCAGAACAGACCGGATTTCGATCCAGTCAAAGCCTTCTCATAGACCACGAAAGCTACACACAGGGGCTGATAATATTCTTCTGTCTTCTGTATAATCTGCCGCACTGTGTGGGTGTGGTCTATGTTGTCGTATTCGCACTAAAATCCAGCTTGCTCCAGTGGTTGGAATTTGTCAAGTTTTCGCGCACCACGGTTGGTTATGACTCTTGAAAACAACTTATAGACGTGACTTAGAAGGGAAATGGGTCGATAGTTCTTCAACCTGCTCTTGTCATCCTTTTTAATAAACAAGGTGGCCACGTTTCTACTTCCCACCTCTGGAGTTCTCTCTTCGAACAGGACAGCGTTAAAAATCATTTGGAGCTCCCTCAGTATGGGTTTACCTGCAGCTTTTAACAGTTCTGTTGTAACTCCGTCTTTGCCAGAGGTTTTTCCATTTTTTAACTGTCCAAGAACCATCTTGATTTCGTCAGTACTATGTTCTAACAGATCTTCGATGTAGAGGCGTGTTAATGTGGCTCTAGAGCCCTCATTTTCGGGATCAGGTCGAGATCCATGCGAAGCGTACAAACCATCATAGAATCGTTCCACTTCCGTAAAGACGACCGCCCTGGAAGCAACGTCTTCTCCACTTGCTGTGGTCAACTTTGCCAGGTAGCTTCTTCCAAGAGATTGGTCGGAACAAACTAACAGACAGACAGACAGACAAAAATTGTTAAAAAATATTTTGGCATATGTACCGTGTAAACATAAGTAAAAAGTTATTTTAATATTACAAATAAAAAGTCCAATTATATTTCGTAATAAAAGGGGAGGACATTGGATCCTGGAGCCAAGTATGCTCGGTTCCTGGAACATAATAGGTAAACAATCCTCTCGTTCTGACGTTAAAATGAGAAATATTTATCTGTGCGAATTTTACAGATGTATGACTGAATTGTAGTGAATCATTGACGTAACCACAATTTATATTTAAAAAAACAATATCAATATCATTAGGGGCGAGTAGGTGCAGTAGTTAGTACAGTTGGTAGATACAGTCAAGGCTAAGTATATGCACCCAATAAATAAATTCCAAAATTATCTAGAGTATCAGAAATATATATACATGTGCAAATAAAGTTTCCTTCATAATGAAACAACAAAATTTTTTGCCAACTGTTATAATTAAAACAGAGATATTTTAAGACGTTGAGTACCTGTCACTAATTGATTAGTAATTGACTTACCGTTCGTCGTTGAAGAACATTAATGGCATGTTATAGATGTTCTTCATTTAATCAGTGAACTAAAGAAACGTTGTAAAGTCTACTTATACTTTAATAAATATATAGGTATCCACAGCTGAATAAACAGTGTAAGAGGCTTGATAATACGTTTCATAATAGATAAAATTTTTGATAGGTTAGTTTCTTGTCATATATACGAAACACTACATTACCATTTTTCTATGTCGAAACTAAGAGCAAACTGACAATTAAATCATGCACAGCTTGTGAATAAAGGGTTTGCAATCACAATTTAAAATCTCGATGAAAGAGAAAATTAGGTTGTTAGTTTTTCATTACCTACTAAAGAAATAATTTTACAAAGGAAAACTTATTACAGTTAGGGAATGATAACCGTATCCCTGAATCGGTAATATTAGTTAATATTACCGATTCAGGGATAGCATATTCGTATAGATGTATAGTTATACATCTATACGAATAAATAAGTTCGGAGTGTCTGTTTGTAGTATTAAAATAGCCGCTTTTTACTTAATGCGTATGTATGTATACAACTATACACGGTACATATACCAAAATAGCATTTTTTTTCAATTTTTGTCTGTCGAGCTGCCCCGACCAATGTCTGGAATAGCTGGACCGATTTTGACGGAACTTCACTGGCAGATAGCTGATGATATAAGCAGTAACTAAGCCTACTTTGTTTTATACTAGCTTTGGCCCACAGTGTTACCCGTTTTTAATCCGCGGGTAGCACCGCGGGGCTAGCTAGTTCTAAATATGTACTACGGACGCAAGTTTATAAAACTTCTGAAGTAAAATAATAACAACCTTAAATGACGGTAGTTTATTAAGATTCGATTTAATACATTTTTATTCCTCTTTTTCTTGGATGTATGTAAATTAATGGTTAATCTACAAATTAAAAATAAATATACCTATAGGTGCTAATAAACGAGTAAATTTTTTCAAAAAAAAAAATTTGCCCACTCAAAAAAAACGGTTATTTAGTAGACTTTAGTAGACTTGAAATTTCTGTAAGTGTTTTTATTAAGGTGAAGGTTCGGCCTTATGTGGAATACTGTTCTCATCTTTGGGCAGGGGCATCCCAGTACCAGCTCCTCCCTCTGGACCACATCCAACGGAGAGCAACTCGAATCGGCAATTGCCAAAATGTTTAAATTCGGCTGGACTCTTAGGCGCTGCGTAGAGATGTGGCTTCGCTATGCATCTTCTATTGCATTTACTATGGGGAGTGCCCCGAGGAATTATTCGAACTGATCCCTACGGCCTTTTTCTGCCATCGTACTATGTGGCAGCGACAAAACTGTGGAATAAACTATCGCCTGCGGTATTCCCCGACCAATACGATCTTCAAGAAAAGAGCGTACTCCTTCTTAAAAGGCCGACAAGGCACTTGTGACGCCTCTGGTGTTGCGGGTGCCCATGGGCGGCGTCTGCTCGTTTGCCCACTATTCCATAAAAAAAATATTCTGGTTATCATTTATTGTCTGATTATATGATTACAGTACATACGGAATATATACACATAATGCATAAAAATTGAGCCAATATTATTATTTTTCCAATGGTCTTGGTGTGATTATCTAATTCCCGATGATGTCAGAACTTTTTAGTCTTTAATCGATTTCCGTGTTCTACCGATTGTAGAATCGGATCTATTCTTGGGGGGGAGACCTTCGTTTAACAGTGTACGGCGATAGGTTGATAGAATGTATTCATATAAGAATTATATTTGTGACGTTAATTACGTTTACTTTTTGTAAGGGTACAATCAAGGGCTCTTCAGAGGCTTTACTAAAAGAATTTCGCTTTCAGATCATAATACTTATACAGTTATATTGCTGGCATCGACCTACACTTCGTCACGCTAATATCAGGTAGGTATGTTTCGTTTCTCGAGTTTTACTTTCGTCAAGCGATAATCGAGGTTTGCGCTCTTAACGTTTTAAGTAGGTTAAGAAGATTAAATAAGACTTATCGCAATGTTTTTGGATACAGATAAGTAGATTCTTTATAATGCGGTTATTAGATTACCAAAATTGATGGGATACTATTTTTTCCTTTAATTAAAGACCATTTCCAGTTATCGCATGAGCGATATTGAAAAAATAAAATATATAATATTTTTTGTACCTTCCTTTTAAGTTTTAGAATTTTTTAAAGCAATCATAAACGTGACCACAGCCTTTTTTGTTGATTGTCTTATGTTTGATTCTCTCAATATTAACAGCGTTATGAGGTGAGTACACTCAATTAGTATGCTTCGCATACGACTACTATCTGTCATAGGCAGGACTTAGGCTGTCTATACCTAGTCGGCTTTGGTGGTCTGCTTTTGTTTCCATCAGTAAAAATGTTTGTTTGTCAACCGCATAATTGCAGATCTATGTCACCGGCAACATGGGTAGTTTTGCGATAAGCAACGTATGTATTTACAGTTGTTAATGCACTTAAGTGCCAATTTCCTTTATTAGACAAATTACCTATCAAACTGGTTTATCAAATGTTTAACATATAACATGCTTCTTTCCTGGAACGAACGTCAGTTTTTTGGCTTGCCATAATCCAGAGTGATCAATATTGGCTAAGACAGTTTTCGCAGTGACGATATATTGGTATTGAAATGAGTTTACAATAATGTCAAAGTTGTCCTGTCTCGTCCTGGACCTTCGTCCCAAGACCTGTCTTACTTAATCTAATATGCAAACAATTTCTTCGAAGAGATAAACCGTCTAGAGTTAGATTAAGTGGCCGATATGGTAATAAACTAAGCTTAGCCCTTTGATTGAATAAAATTTTGTTCTGAATATAACATATAAAGAAACAAAATATTGTTCATTGAAGAAAAGTTAGGAATGCATAAACGGCTATAGTCGCCTTAATCGGTTTAAAAAAACTTATCTTTACATGTTATATATAAATAAATGATGAAGTATTTGTAGAAATTTAAAATTAGCAGCTTTTTACTAAATGCATATGAAAACTCGGCACCTACATCAAAATATTAATTTTTTGTATGTCTGTCCGTTTGTTCAGGCTAATCTCTGGAATGGTTAAATCAATTTTACTTTTTACTTTGCCCCTCGGCGATACAACAAAAACCGTGTGTAACACCGCAGGACTCAGCTAGTATATACCTAAAACTACTAACATAATAAAACAAAAAATATTGATAATAAAAAAAAAGCTACGTATGCATAAATGGGTATAGTCACCATAAACTGCTTTAAAAACATTATTCTTAATAAAAGTGACATTGTACTAGCTACTAGTTATATATTTTTCTACTTCCGTGCATATTTCAATATATATATATTTGATCGTAGATCCTTGAAGCTTCTTCACAATTTTTGATTACCATTTTGTCTTCTCTATGAATAGTTGACCAGAGTAGAAAGCAAAAGAAGTAAAAACATAAAAAAAATCGGGTTTTCAGTTCCTAATCTTCAGGTACTCATTAGAGCGAAGCGTGCGTGAGGGCGTGGCTCGAGTTAATGGCTGTAAATGGTAATTAGCATTAGTTCCCCTACGTGAATTTTATTAGCTGTGCAGATAGACTTTCATCTTAAAACTTTAATTAGTTGTTTACCCGAATTCCCCACTTTCTCGGCATCTTATGACCTCTTCGCCTATAAACCTAATTAAGAGAATCAGTAGGTACAGGAGCTTTCGACTTTTACAATTATACTTAAACATAAAGTTTACATTAACGCGTATTACGCAACGAAGATAAAGAGTCAGGAGAGGTTTATGTCTGTCGATAGAATTCTTTGTACCTTTTGAAACAAAATTCAATATTTTAGAACTGCTTAAATATCAACATGCTAATAATAGTGAGAACTTATTACAGCTTACACACAGAAGAAATAATTATATATAGAACTATATAGAATTAAATTTACGCTTCTACATCATTGTCTTAGTCTTTATTATTTTCAAGATTAATTGTGGTCGGCTACTAGTTCAACCGGTTTCAGTTTTTCCACGAAGCGACTGGCATGGACCTCCGCAACCCCGAGGGTGAACTGAATTCGAAGGTTTAACTAGTTACCAGTATATTTTGGGGTTCTGATTCCTAATGACGATTGTCATTCAGGTGTTTAGGTGTTTGTAACAACCGAGAACGACGGCTTAACGTAGTCTCCGATGCACGGGCGGGAAACACCGCCACCTTCTATACTCCGGGCTCCTATTAAAAATTTCTTGCAAGAAAAACTCAACAACTTGCAAGAAAAATTATTATATAACTGAGCACTTGGATAGGTTATATTGGGTTTGCTATAATTAGTTCAAGGAGGGCGATTATCTTCATTTCTTAATTGGAATGAGATGTTAATGTTTATGTCTTTTGTTTATAAGTTACTAATTAAGATACATGTATTGTATTTATATTTGTCATCAATATTTATTATATAATTTTCATTATAAAGCTTTGCAGAATGTGTAAATTAATCATAATATATATAATCTTTTAATTATTTTATTCTGTGACACTTGTAGCAAATTAAGGTTTGTTTCAGCTGCAAAGCCCCAAAATTTCGATTAGATAATTTATGTGTGGTTTAATTAGGGAATCACAAAAAGTATAACGACGGTTACGTGGCAAACATCGAACCACACCTGCCAACCAAGTTAAATATTATATGTATTATATGCCTACCTACCATCCTTCTTTGAACCTGTAAAAAGTTGTGCAACTGGCTTATAAATGATAGTCAAGAAACAGGCTCGTATTAACTTAATACGACAGACGTATAAAATGTTACTCGGAAAACTCAAAAGTACTTAGGCTACTGAGATGTATGAAACTAGGATAAGTCAGTACATATTAGTAAATTTAAGATAAACACTATTTATTGCAAAAGTTTATTTGCTGAAAATCATTTCTAGCATTTAATATTCACTGATATAAATTAATTTATTGCCATAAATGCTGTAAATATCCGTATGTTGTCAAGACATTCTTTCACAAAACCTACAAAGTATACAATAATTGACAATTAATTTATATCATATGTAGTTATGTAATATGTCTCTCAGCCGATGACGACTACGGTGGCCAGTCTCAACGGAGATTAGCCAACTACGCAGGAGATATTGTAGTGTGCAAATTTATGCTCAGGCACAAGTGCACTCTCTGTTTCCACACCTTCATAATCCGATGGGACGGTTATCCAACACGACCGGGGAGAGATCAGGCACAGATCCGATAGCCTTACGTGCTCTCCGAGGCACGAGGCTTCAGACCCCAATTTCCAAACTCCAAGCTGTTATTAGGTATTTCTATAATCAGCAAAACTCAATAACATTTTTGGCCCGTCCCGGGATTTGAACCCGAGACCTCTCCGGATCAGCAGTCGCATTCGTCAACGGCTAGAGCAACGAGGCAGTAGGTATATACATACATGACGCCAGTAAACCTTTTACATAAGCTTGATTTACAGTCAGTAAGTATTAAAGCTCAAACTAAAGACTTAACTAAGAACTAGATCCCATTTTCGTAAAATTCCTCTTTTTAAACATTAATAGATCTTTTAAATGAGGACGTAGATAAACAGACTATCAAAATTTGGAACCTCTTATTACTCCTTCGTCACATCTGTCAATACTATTTCATTTTTAGAATGCATTGAAAAGAAGTTATAAAGATAATATATTATTTAAGGATTTTGGCATTCAGATGTAGCTATAATGTACTCGTGCTACCCAGACCCATATTATACATAGCTGTTGGTCAATAAATTCCTCCCCGCAGCCCCCTCATCTGCGTCAGCGGAAAACGAGTGTATAACGTACTCGTCACGCCCGTCACGTAAAGAAGCCCAATGAAGTTTGCCCATTTGTTTTGTAGTGCGATACACCACATCAAGACATAGAAATGATCTAGAAGTATTTGGTTCTAGGAAAGCGATGAGAGTAGTTGAACATCTTTTTAAATATGGATAACCAAATACAGGTTAGGTGGAGTGACGATTTGCGCAAGAAGACTGACAGCATTGATCTATACAGTAGTTACATTTGAGAAGACGCAGATCGATTGATATATAATAATATATCTATGATTAGGTATATGTGATTTCAACACCACAATTTCAATGAGATTTTTGACTAAAGTAAAGAGTCCTACGATTATAAGATAACCAAATGTTTAAATTTATAAAAATCTGTTTCCTTCATTGTAATTTAAGGTATAAAGATACAGGATATACAATTTATCGGAAGGTACAAAGATATAAGGTCTAAGATGGACATGAATATTTAATTTAATCAAGATTATCTTTTATATGATAAATACATTTAAATAATTGTTTATTATCTATAATTAGTCTTATTGCGTTTTAATATTAAGGTTATTCAATACAGCACCTATCTCGTGCACTACAAAGGAGTGTACCAAAATTGCCATTTAAATCTCATTTTCTTTACGCGACCAAAAATAAGGCCTACGTAGTAGTTACTTAAATGTTGAGAGTAGAAATCCAAGAGATCGTTATTTTAAGTTATTTGACGGTAATTTAGGTATGGTCTGGATGACTGATAATTGTTTTTGGTAAATGATTAAAAATGAATATAACTAGATCGATTTATCGCCCCCCAATCCACATGCATACTAAATTTCATGAAAATCGTTGGATACGTTTCCGAGATTCTGATTATATTAAATATATATCAGAATTGCTCGTTTAAAAGTATTATATTGATATATCATATCATGTAATAGGTAATAAACGAACAAGATTATTTTTTATTTATAATTATACGTGTAAATAAATCTCTGAAAAGTTTGGAATGTGTAAAAATCTATAGAGAAAATTTGTCACAAAAATTTTGAAAAAACATTTGATTATCGAACTAGATTTTTCCGTTTAAAAATTTGTCACTAGGGATTATCGCACAAATGTGGGAAATCCGCAGGTCTCATTGACATGCGGGAACCCGCGTGACTGCTGTAACGCTAAATTGCGTACCCTAACTCCGACAATTATGTAAATAACTCAATTTCACAAAAACTGTTGCTTACTCGCTTTTGGTTTTCAAGTGTTTGTATATATGTATATTATTTATCTATTTATTAACATTTTGTAAAAAAAGAGCTTTTATAGACACAAATATTCAACTAAAAGCAAACTGTTTAGGTGGGCATTAATTCTTTACGAGAATCCTTCATTTAAAAGATCTTACGAATGCTGCGTTTTCTAACTCAAAGATAACGATTTTCTTCGCTTCCATAAAATGTTTTGACTTCTGCAGAAAGGGAAATTTTTGTGTATGTCAGATAATGGAAGTCATCTGACGACTATCAAATAAACAGGACAAATCTCTCAATTATGTAGATTTGATAGGTCATGTGGGAGACCTTTGTATATAGACCACGAAATCAATTCAATTAGAGCGTATTAGTAAGATTTATAATATTAGAATGATAATTTAGACACTTGGCAACAATTTTTACTTAAATATTATTTAGTAAATATTCTAAATTACATTATTAAGAAATTCTTGGATATAAATAACACCAAATTTGAAGAAGAATTTATACACACCAAATACGAATAATAATATAATCAAATTATGCAAAAAATGTGAGACTTGTGAGATCGACAGAATCAGATATTTAATTTAGTTTCATTCTTGTATATGCTCCCGTTCGTAACTTAAAAAAACTTAAAAAAGGAATATCTACCGTCCTTACGCAATCTCAAGACGTAATGCACTGACGAGGCTATCGACCTTCCCACAGTTACTTGAAATAACTGTTAAGTTGTTGGAAATAACTTTGTAAAGCACTGGGCAACCGGTGGATCAAGCCAGTCGTGCATGTCCACGGGACTTGATCGCAATTCCTATCACTTCATAGCATTTCATATCAATATCAAAGATGTGTGAATTTATAGCTCTGACGTTTATTTTATTTTCTGTTTCATTTGTATTAACGGACTGCTCATCAAGCTATGATCAGCGACAAACTGGGGATTTTAACGTGCAAATTGGATTGAAGAATATTCAACTAATTGCTTTATTAAAAGGTGGGAAAGAAGAATACGTGGTAAGTAAACAGAAATATCAACTATCTAATATATATAGCTATCTAAGTTAATAATAATCTTACTTAGTTATTATTATATTGTGCCTTTGTTGATTTAATATGATGAGCGCTAATAAGCGGTATAGGACCTAGGTAATCTGTTACACGGGATTGAATAATTCCAATTTAGCTATAATAAGTAAAACTTAGTAAAAAGGTTCAGATATTGAAAACAAAAAAATATACGTAAAGTTTAACATAAAACCTCTTCCTTTTAGAAGACGGTTAGAATTATACAAAATATTGATACTGTGAGGATCTTTTGAATTTTATTGTCATAGAAATCACGACGGCGTCTTTTGGATGCGTATTGTGTTGTGAAATGATATCTTCGTTACCTTCAACTATATGTAGCTTGCTGACTGGCTTTCAACTAAAACTGTATAACTTTAAATATTTTATTTTATATTCAAGACCAGTTCAAGTTGAACTGACATTGTTTGGAATTTTCGTACCATGACATATTTACATTTGTAAAGGGATTTGCGCATATTGTGTCAAAACCTGCAGCCCAGTATATTTATGTCTTCTAGCCATACTTTGCAGTGGCACAATGAGATTGCAAAAATTAGATGAAAAGCCTCTATTATGCATTATTGTATTTACATTTACCGTGTCAGAATTTGAGAACAATCAGTGCAATACCATTACATTTTTTAAAGTATACACAAACCCTTTTTAGAAATGTAGATTTACGGTTATTTAAATAAAGACCAAACAATTTTAATACAGAGACCGAGAGTTTATTATATTCTCATAGTTAAATATTAATAAGTAAAGATAAATATTTAGAATTAAATTACTTACAACCATTATTTAATATTACAGGATTACGACTACGCTTACGATTATTCAGAAATGACCATAAAACCACAAAACGGTACAACACCGAAACCGTTAAACGTAGCCAGCACGCAAGCACCAAGTAATGGAACTACATTGGCACCAGTTTTAGTTGAAAATACCAATACTACAGCCGATATTATTCAACAACCCCTCAACTCCTCATCAATATCACAGAACTTAACAAACCAACTTACAAATGTCACTGACCTTAGCATTAAGGACACAGAATTAACTAGGAATGTTACAGCATTCGCTTCCAATTCTGAAGCAATTAATAATAATGTGACATTATTTAACACTTCTACTGTAAGAACCGATAGTATGCTTCAAACTAGCGAAACAACTAATTTATTATCTCCTACTTCTACTCGTATACCTGAAACTTTTGTGGAAGCTGTTGAGTCAACAACAGTAACGCTAGACTCCCCGCACAATATAAGTGCAACACAAACCAGTCATTGCAGAAGAGGTTTTGTTCAAAATCACCAAGGGAAATGTGAATATAAAGTACATGGCACTACCAACGCGTAAGTAGCTACCTGTATTTTAATAGATAACTACATAATTCAGTGCTTGTTTTAAATGGAGTTTGAACGAATAATTACTTTCTAAAGTCTTTCTGAATTTATAGCAACAAGCTATTAATCATTACATATAAATAGCTCATTTTTTAGCACATTATTCTTCTTTAAATCAATATAAATAAAAAGCTAGCTATATTTAAATCGATGTTGCGATGCGATCGATGATAAATATGATGCGTCGATGATGAGGCGCTCATAGCTCAGTTGCACTCGGTGATTAGAAACAACCACCAAGGGTAAGCAACGACGGCGCGGCCAGTACCTGAATGGGTGACCGTTGGTGGGATGTTACCATGAGTGTCTCCGTGATTCGGAGGTTAAGTTAAGCAGTCGGTCCCGGTTGTTATCATACGACAACAGTCGTGAAGCTTAGTTGGAGGCCTTCGGGCGGGTTAAAAACATCCAACGGCAAGATACGTAGATACAACGTATTCTTGCTAGTCCCCAACCCGCACTTGGCCTACGTGGGGACTATGGCCTTAACCCTTTCCTGAGAGGAGACCCGATCCCAGCAGTGGGACATTATGGGTTGTTGATGATCATCAATGTAACTAGTTCAAGCTATTTAAATACACATTGTTATAATAGGCCAGATTTCAATCAAGTTTTAATGGGAGAACATGACAAAGAGCAGCTTTAGAATATAAATATAATCATCAACTAGATAACACAAAAAAAATTTAGTTGAATTTATAACCTGCTCCTTTTTTGTAGTCCGTTAAAAAGGATGACACATTTGGAAGTATTACTAGTGGTTTTATTCATATTTACAATGTGTTTACTGGAAAAAAAGTGGACTTGTTATTATGTATCAGTTACATCGCCGATATATATATTTGTAATTGCTGAAAGTAGGTACTACTTAGCCTTGACTTTGTTTTACATAAATTACACAGCAAGTTTTAAAGTTACGGTTATTTCCGGATTGAATAAAAATGATATCGTGTTATTGTGCCTATATAGTTTAATAATGGTTTATACTTTGCATTTTAACTATAGCTAGCACCTATAAACGTGTAGGCACGTTCATTTTGATTTATTTGTCTTTTATGCAATCGTGGATTTATAATGGAATGCATCGCCAATTTCCATTAGACGTGTGCAATCAAAGCCGTGACCGCTTTCAAGATTATGCTGTATTAGCGTTATCTGTCATGGTAGTTTTGTATAGTCATGAAATTCTGAAAAATCTATATCTCATCTAATATGAGACATTTTATAGACTGCACGGTTGGTCAAGTGGTTTAAGTGGTCGCCGGCGTTGTTCGAAGTCTAGGTGTTCTTTTTATTCTATACGTTTGGAAAGTCCCCCGCGACACAAAGAATATTCCTAATGCGGGGGTTGTCACTTTATAAAAACAAAAGAATGATATAATAGTAAATTAGATCTCACTAAAGCTAAACGATTATAAATCCCTATTATTTAATAACTCCTAGTCCCTGTAGGTACTATAAAGTAGACTCCACACTACTCGCGGAGTTGAACGAGGTTAGTGAATACAATAGTGTGGAGAGGCACTACGACTTATTCGTACATTCTCGGTTCACCTCGGAAAACTTCTATTTATTGTCGATTTTTGCGCCTGAGTCAAAGGATTCGAAGTGACGCGAATGTGTTGTTCGCGAAGTTGAACGAGTGTGTGGCGATGTACTTCGGACTGCTGTTAACTTCCCGAGTTCTTTACCACGAGTAGTCTGGAGGGGTCATATTAATAACGAGAAACGTGTCACCCCGGGAGAGCCACGCTTCGGCACGAATGGGCCGGCTCGACTGGAGTAATGCCACGGCCTCACAAACAACCGGTGCGAAACAGCGTTTGCACTGTGTTTGACCAATTGAATGAGGTTACTGGAGCCCCATACCCCAATCACCATCTCCTTCCCCCCTTCCCGCAAAGGCCGGCAACGCATTTGCGACGCGATATTTTGGGTGTCCATGAGCGGCGGTAATCGCTAACGCCGAAGGTCTGCTCGTTTGCTCTCTATTCCATAAAAAAGGCCCTATGATGCTAAAGCATCTCAAAAGGCTGCCGTAGAGTAATGTGGGTCATAATGCTGTATTGTCAGCAATAGTAACGAGTATGGAGACCATTTCTCTTAGATTCTGCTTATGCTTTAGTTCCAGAGACTGGTAATGGTATAGTTTCATGAAAAGTGCAGTTCTTCTTTTTTTGATGAATGGCAATCAGCCGGATCAGCTATTTCTGCCAATGTCAAGTATTTCAAGTCTTCAATTCTAAGTCTTCGAGTCTTCAAGTCTTCGTCGTGATGGAATTAATGATAAAAAATATAAAAAATGCGGATGACATGAAATGGGGACCGTCTTTCGCAAAAACAAAAAACGATCACCGAAAAGTGCAGTTTTAAATGCATATTATCCAAGTGACGGAAGTGAAAATGTTGCCGTGTTGAATCTCCTCAGACTAAAATACTGTTTCAGTAGGCGTTGAGTAAAACCTACTCCTAAATACAAAACGAAATGTCGTTTGTTATGTATAAATAGCAGCTGTTCACACAGGTATATATTCTGTCTATGAGTAATATAAGCTACTTACACTTATATGAAATTCTTTATATGTCTGCATTACGTACGCGCATGCGCATAACCGTAACCGTGTCTAGCATAGTCGGCAGGCAACAAATTAATTAACGATGATATCACATAAATGCTATAAACGCCAATATTCATTTTGAAGGAAATTTTTGTATTTATCGTACGTAAATACCTAGTACATAGCAACAACATACAAGGTAAATAATGATTTCAGACTTTACAACGCTAAATGACGACAAGGAAATTGGGCCATTGCGCTCTCGTGTTATCGCTGTTGAATCGGTATCAAATATGAAAGAATGTTTTGCCCATGCATTATACAAGATTCGATCAATATTATATTTACAACTCTAAATATTCTTCGCCAATAAGTAACGATATTTTTCGGATAACATATTTTACCTATCATTCGATATTTGTAGAAGTTTCTTTTTGTATTAAAAAGACATCTCCCGCACTAGGAGCATAGGCGTGGTGGATTTTACAAACATTTATGAAACTGACACCAATACCATCCAGACTCAAACAACAATTTGTGGGTCACACAAAATGTTATCCTATGTATGGGTCGAACCCACAACACTCGGTGCATTAGTTTACCAATGACAGTCTTCATCCAAACAAAATATTTACTTAAAGTAAGTAAGTAAGAGTAAATAGACAACTCCCACTGAAAGGAATCTAGGAATAGAGATTGGGCGTGAGGGACTCTACAAAAATTTATGAAACGGACTCAAAACAACATCATCATCATCATCAACAACTAACGTCCCACTACTAGGCTCGGTTCTCTTGTGTGCTACGTAATCTTGCCGTTAGATGTTTTCATTCCGCCCAAATGCCTCCAACTTCACAACTGTTATCCTATGATAACAACCGGAACCGACTGCTTAACGTGATCTCCGAATCACGGAAACGCTCATGATATTGTGTCACCAGCGGTTACCCATCCAGGTCCTGACCGCGCCGTCGCTGCTTATCCTCGGTGATTGTTTCTAATCACCGAGTGCAATTGGGCTATGAGCGCCTCTAAAACAACAACTTGTGGATAATACAAGCTGTTTTACTTTGTGAGGATCACAACACAGTACTCAGCGCAGCAGGAAGAGGCCTAGCGACCTTGCTAGTGATAGGCGTCTTTAATTTTAACATTAAAAACTCTTAGGCGGGCAATAGTTGAAAGTAATTACCACAGATAGACGTCAGTATGCACCCATTGTTCAGGCTGTTTCATAATGCGATGTACAAACTCCATTTAACTCAATTCAGGAATTATAAAGTTATTTTCACAGAAATTAACGAAACGACATTTTGTAATCCAAGTTTTAATTGAAATAAAAATTAACTCTGGACTTTTTTTTCAGCCTGCGCAGAATAGTGAAGCTTGCTCAAAAGATTAAAATAGGAAGAGGATTCAAAGAAACTTAAATCATATACAATAACAGAAGCAGTATAAAAATAATGTATTAATTTCCTTTATAGAGTTGATATTATTATGATAAATATAAAGACTGTCAATATAAATCTTTTTTTAGGTTTATCCTTTTTACAACGGTTTTTTTGATATACTCTTTTAAGTCAATTAGTTTGTATTTTCCTAAGATAGTAGTTAACAGTACTATGGTGGCATACCAATGCATAAACGGCCTAATAGAGATCAGTTTACTCCTAGTTAGAACATTAGCCCTCTCCTGAGAGGAGACCCGAGCCCAGCAGTGGGACATTATGGGTTGTTGATATACGATGATATAGAATAGATATAGTAGTATTACTCTAATGTTGGTTAACTCTATTTCATGGCACTTATTTCAGTTGAAATTTGGTAACTACAAAATACTGTTGGTACCCTTAGTTGAAGTTTATTAAATTGTTTTCAATTTCTTTCTATGTCTTTGTTTATCTATTACTATCTGCGCCTCGCGATATAACGTCAACCGCAGGAAACCGAAAAATCGGTCCAGCAGTTCCTAATATTAGCCGAAACAGACAGACAAAAACTGTAAAAAAAATATTCTGGTAAATGTAACGTCTATATATACAATATGCCTTTAAATGATTATTTTAATATTACAAACAGACACTCCAATTCTAATAATTTGTTTAGAAAATTATCTGTTGGGTTGCATACTACAATACATGTGTACACAGTTATTACATGTGTACCTTCAATAGATTAAAACATTTATGAGGAATTTCAGAAAAATAGTACAACGACCATTTTCACATGGCTCTTTACTTCGATATGTTTTTAAAATAAGTTTATTTATTTAACGTAAAAAATATTTGGTGAAGGTGTCACCCATTATTTTTTACAGGCTTTGTTTTCATCATCATCATCATCATCAGCCTAGCGCAGTCCACTGCTGGACATAGGCCTCTCCAATTTCACGCCATTTGGTTCGATTTTCGGCTTCTAACATCCAGCTCCTGCCAGCCATTGGCCTGGCCTGTGGACATCCCACACTAACTTTGCCGAGACGAGGTCTTCACTCGAGAACTCGTTTACCCCAACGGTAATCAGTTCTGCAGCTATATGGCCAGCCCACTGCCACTTCAGCTAACTAATCCGGACCACCTCATTCCTGATGCGATCCCTCAGAGAAACGAAGTTTTCCAAACGCTACCCAACCCAGCTGAAGAAGAGTTAGCCAGTTCGTTCAGCATCTGTTACTTGACCTACAACAGATGCTGAATTATATACACATATACTAAAATTCTTAATAAATTTATGTAACATGAGGATATAATCGACACAAATGTAACTCTTTTTTTACATTTTTTTTGCACATACTCCTCCTTGGGTTGTGAAGAAATTGATATATTCAGAGAAGTAATATTCGTAATACAGTTAGGGAATAATTTTATTAGACGGGACAAATTTAAAACCGAGTTATGTTTTTTATAAATTCGTTGTTGTAAAATGAAAGTATTTATAGATAATAACATATATCTTTCTAATGTTCACATAATTTCATTATTAAAAATATTGATTTATTTGAGATAAAAGAGGCATCTTAGTGATGTTTTTGGACTAAGGACAAGGTGCGGGATTGAGTTTCATGGTAAAAAAGTAGCCATATCTTTTTTCCTTTTGTTTATACATTTTCTTTTTAAACAATAGTAGTCTGGACAGCATGCATTATAATAAAAAAAGATAACTAGTTACTACAGGTGATTTGGTCCCAATGATTTTGAATTTGAAGAAGTCTTGTTTTCATCAATTATACCAAATTTGTGAAACTCCTCTTATCATATAATCAGTACTGTTATCAATGCTACTGTAATCAATGCTTAGCAAAGATTGAAAAGTCAGACAAACAATTAAGAATTGAAATGAAAAAGGGTGTATTTCTTTAAATAAATTTAATATTTTTTTATTTACATTAAAGTGCATCTGTGTGGCACAATGTGTGCGCATAGTGTAGAATTTCATTAGTATTTTAACATGGGACGGGTACTAGTCATGTAACATTTATTGGCTTTGTACTATCACCATTGGCTTAGAAATCTTACTTTTGGATATTAATGTGATTTACTTAAATAAAATATATCATTACCCACAATAAATAGAAATATACTAAACAGCATACAATCACACATAAATCATGTAGGAAGTTTAATCATAGAACAATTATAGTTTGCAAAGACAAAACAATAGCGGAATGAAAGCACCAATTGTGATAAAAACTGGTATAAGAACAGAACTTTCGTCCATAGAGTATGGGTCTGGTTGCTTAGGGCCACTAGCACGACGAGACTTAGAACTCTTTTCCTCGACCTCATCTCTTGGTTCTTCAGCCTCATTTTCTGGCCACACTAACGGAGGCAACTTAGGCACTTCATCTATAGTTCCACGCATAACATACAAGGCATTGATTTTAGGGTTATCCCTGTAGCCCTTGATGAATTCAACTTTAATTTTACCTCCTCTTATATCAGATTCTTCTTCGTTATAATACAGTCTACCATTTTTTATAGAGTATGGAACATACTCATCGTGAGCGACACCCCGGCCTACCTTATCGAAAATATCCAAATCAGCAACGATTGTGTGATCACCATTTAAAACCACGTCGAATACTTTCATGTTAGGTGCATTGAAGTAAACCTCACTAAACTTTAAAACTAGCACGTAATCCCCGTCTTTGCTCGCAGGTATATCGTAACCAAACGTACTATGGTGATATCTTTCAGTCTGGTATAATATTTCATCCTTAGGATTCACTCTACCTATCATAACAAGTTGTTTCCCATAATCCGATGCGGTGCCAATTCTTCCTTGTAATGGATCTTTATCATAATGTACTCCATAAATATCCGTATGTGCAGGGCCACCAGCGTTAATTGCATAGATAATTTCGCCAAGACCCGTTGCAGTATTTAAAACAGAAATCAAAGTAAATGCCGTATAAAATATTATCTGACACATTTTTCGTGACGACGGCTATAATCTTGTAGGAACTGAAATACAAGAAAATGAGTTTTGTGATCACTTATATATCCGGCTGTTTAATAATTCGAGTTTAATAATACATCATTATTTTAGATTTATTTCGTACAGTGAAAACTAAAATTGATACAGTCAGCAATAGCCGGCAATCAGCATCTGTGATCAGCATTCCATGCTATGCCAAATGCTAAATCGATTTTTTCTGAAATTTTAAGCTTTGGAATCGTGTCTTTTGCTTTGGACCGATATTCTATGTAGAGGATACTATTAGTAGTGTATAGTCTTGAATATTAGGAGACTTCACAAGTTTTATAAAGACTTATAGCGTTACTGTTTTAGAATACTTGTTTCAGCAATATATTACAATGTTTATTGGATCAAAATTTGTAATCGAATTAAGAAACTGTATTAAGTATAATTTATTTTCCGAGATGTATTGTAACATTTGTTTAATGAAGGAGACAACGATATTTATTTATGATACAGTCAACTACTTTAATATAAAAATAGAGTTTAAAAGACTAATAGTTATTTTTTTTATATAGGATTAGGATTCAAAAGGAAACACTATTTTGTTAGTCAATTAATTATGAATTAACTAAAAGTTAAAAATCCCTAAATCTAAGAGGTACCCTATGACTTTATTCTTTTCAAAACATTTATATATTGGCGTAACTCACACAATCTCAATATTTTTTTCTGTAAAACCAATCGTGAATCTATTCTTATTTTAGTAACGTACTAACAAATATTATTTCAAAGTTACTCAAATTCTCTTAAAACAGTAACGTGACTTTAAAATTTACTTTTTACCAATAATTCGTTAAAATGTAAGAATAATCACACCTATAAACAGCTAATTATTTCAATCTAAACAATTTTGATTAGTACAATACACAAACTCCAACTAACATTTTTAATTTTAGAGTTCTGCCAATTCGTAGAAGTAATATTTTTTTTTGCTTCAGGAAGTCAATTATAGCAGTTCAACCTTTCTAAGATTTACAGTTAACCTAAATTTTTATTTTCTGTGATTAATGCACCTTTGTTATTACAAGTACGCTGGACTAGATCTTCGAAATGATAGTTGTTTTTGCGCCGTTTTGAATCGCCTCTCACAACCGTCTCGCGTACTTAAATTGTCATTTGTTGCAAATGACTGTTGTGTTCTTTTGGAGGTTTGGTGGTTTGAAATAAGTCTACATTTTTGTCTACATTCCATACACGATATTAACCTCCAAACACGATATTAATGTTTTAAATGTCACTACATTTAAAACATTAATATCATGAGGATCGTTTTTTGAAAGATGGTTCCCATTTCATTTCATCCACATTTTTTATAATTTTTATCATTAATTTCATCAAGACGAAGATTGAGTACTCAAAGACTTAGAATCGAAGACGTTAAATATTTGACATTGGCAAAAATAGCTGATCCGGCTGGTTGCCATCTCATCAAAAGAAGAAGAAGATCATGAGGGTTATGTGTATTTGTAAAACTCGGTACCAAAAAGGCAGCGGAATAACGTTTCACAAGTAAGTGAAATTCTTGGCTATAAAGGTTTCTATTGTATGTCTTAAGTTTTTGAATACTATTATGCACGGTTCATATGACAATACGACATTAAACGAAACCGTAGGCTATTTAGATGTGTTGGTTTACTTTGAGATTGTTTTTAATTTATCCGAAAACGGATATAAGAGAAAAATTAAACAAACTAAATATCTCGAAAATTAAAACTAGTAAGGACATCATTTGTGATTTAAGTTCTTTAACCTGAGTGGCCGCGGTCCCGGCTGTAAAATATGTACTACTAAAGCACCGAACGATACGTGATGTAGGATGATGAAGTAGACACCTACTTTAGCAACATAAACTAAATAGCACAATTAATATTATATATTCACGTTTATTTAAATTACACAGTCACCATAATAATCACAAAAATATCTCAATCGCAAGGTTTTAAATTTGCTCATCTCGTGTCAAGGTTACAACTGGAAAAGCAGAAAATATTAGGAATCAAAGAATGTTCTCGTATCTCCTGGATAGTTTGTACAATAATCCGACTATAGGTAGGATGGTAAATTATTCACTAACCGTATAAGTGTATAACCGAGTCGAGGCATTGTATCATTTAAACTCACACAAAATAACATAAAGCTACGTCACAACTAACTAATTTAACTAATGTGTTCCATCACTATAAAATTACTATAAAACACCTATTAATAACAAATACAACACAACGCGACACAGGACTCCCGCGTCAACGGCGGCGGCTGCTTCAAAGGTAGCGCAAGGACGCGACGGTAGGTGTAACATCGATCGTTAACCAAACAACATCGTGTAGTAAATTCCAAAAATGGAAAATAGTGTCCTATAGCTAAAGTAATGAACCAATTTTATTGAACTTTTATACATAGACTTGTAACATGTGTAGGTAGGTCTAGTTTAAATTAATGTCGTATTGTCATATCCACACTGTATACTTATTTTATTTCATCACATTTAAATGTAAATAGCTTTCAGATTTCATTGTTAAATCAATAAAAAAAATTACAATAATTGAATAGGGTTGATATTATTCCATATCGACAACATATCGATAAGTTTCTTTGTTGAGTTTCTTTATTTAATATATTTATATTATTTTATTCAAAATAAAAAAATGTTCGTCTAAATTATGCTCCTTTACTAATACTTTAAATTACGTAAGGACAGGACAAACAGTATTTCAGTTAACGTCGTGCAAATATACCTACCTAATATACATACGACGATTGTTTCTTTTGACAACCTCACTTCAATTCGCGGTCAGCTTTTTATTTTAGTTTATATTATGTTTACTGTAACTATACTACTTGCTATGGCATTGCTCAATTATCCACATTTCGATCCACATTCTGTATATTTTACTTGTTTGATTTATGCTTTCAGATTTTCGATCGATAAACTATCTAATCAGTTATGGGTGAAAAACATGAAAAAGGAAAATTGGAGTTTTGTCACGTCAACTTATTTGGGCTCGTCAGTGACGTCAAATATATGTATTTTTATTCATTGTATATTTTATTTTTCTCCCTTTACATTTACCCTATCAACAGGAAAATTAAGTTAGGTTCCTTATTTATCGAGCGAAGCGAGATTTCCGTATTAAGAGCGTGTGTGTTTATTTGTTCCATGATAATTAGAGTATCGTTGAGCCGATCTCTATGAACTTTTGCAAGTAGATTTCTAAAGGAAATCCATTTTTTAAGACCGTATATGAGTCAAATCGGTTAAGTGGGTGTTGAGATATGAAACTAACCTCTTATTCACTACTGAAGACCCCTTATTCATTAGTAGTTTACTTCGAATTGCTAGTAAATAAGGGGACGATTTACATTTTAATGAAACTGAAAATTATTGTTAGTAAAGTTGATTTCCTAAATGTTAACAAATTATTAATAACTGGGTAAAATTGTTTTTATGCCTCGTAAGTATAGTGTAACGTGGGTAGTCAAGATCGCGGCAAAGCAACGCGTTATATTAGCACAAACTTATAATATTCACCAATACACATCCAGTAGAACGGTTAGGATATGAATGTCTAGGTTTTACTTCAACCGACGACATTTTATAACATCCGACGGGCCGATCCAACTCAATACTGAATTCCCAAACTTAGCAGATAATATTAAACATTGTTTATCATAATTATTCTAAGGATTATTAACGTATAATTATCATTTAGTAGTTCAGGATTGTGTAACATTAACGATTTATTGCGCCGGAAGTACTGTGGAGGAACGGTTGTCATGTCCCTCTAACACAAAGGGAAGATCCTCCGACCAGGCGAGGTGATCATGCCTGGTGGGTCACTGCTCAACGGTTGATGTTGTGTTGTTGAATATATATAAATCGGTGCTAGAACTTTTATTGCGCGGTAGTTTCCTCGTACACTACGTTACTCCATAATTCAGTGTATCTTCAATAGATGGCGCTGTAGTATATTTCTGTTGCGCTGTATGTGGATGTCGCCACAGTACCATTGTATAAAATAATTACAGACGTCATTAACAATAGGCACTTTCTATACGTCGCGTTCGAAGCTGACTAATGGAAGGCGTCAATATATTAATATTATTAAATATGAATCAACTATTTATTTGCATATTAAATTATAAGGTTATAATATATTTTATTGTACGCCCAGTCCTTATTTAAATTAAATGGACTAGGCGTTTATGCGCGGTTGGAATCGTAACTTATAACAATACATATAAAGGAGAAAATTACACCAAGTGTTTATATCGACAAAGTGACCCTATACTTTTTTCTCGCAAGCTATGTCTCATCCCTAATATTAATTCCACAGACGTTCATACTGTTACCAGCGCCAAAATGGTGAAAATCAAATGGCTTAACTTAGAATAAGTGTTAATGTATTCCATGAAATTCAAAGTTATTTAAAGCTATTGATTACGATAGAACTGAAAATAATCTCGCTCTTGTAAATTCAGAAATTGGGATATTTAAAATACATAAATATTATTTATATTAAGACATCAACTCGTTGGGATATACTAAGATTTGTTAGTAAAATATACATAAATCTGTAAAAATAAATTATAAGGGAATAAGAGAACGAGAAGAATTTTGTCGAGATTGATTTCTTCGACACCTTCCTATTTTTTGAACTGTTGGAACTTTCATACGTTATAATACATATATTAAATGAGCTAAAAGAGTAAAAACTCTTGGTTCCACAATTTTTGCTCTTTGAACAAAAACAGAATATTTTTAACAGATAAGATCGAAAGCTAGGTGGGTAGGTAAAAAATTGTGGTAATTTTTTCGTTGTCACTAAACTCAAAAAAATCACTATAATTAGCTGATGGATTATATAATTTAACATCATAATTTCATAGATTTACACACACAAACTCACTCTCACACATACATACGTTCACACAAGCAAACACACCAGCTAATGTTATCTAGTATTTAAATTTTAATAAGAATTTGCTATTCCATATTTATACTAATCTTTTGTTAATTTTATGGAACACAGCAGCAGATTGTTCATAATATAGGCTATTTAAGTAGCCTAGCTAGAACAACTGTGACTATTATGTAAAGGTTATGTTTTACGAAATAAATTATTATTATTATCATCAGTGTACAGTCCATTTTTCCATTTTTGAGATGACTATGGAGAAGTAATGGAATTCAAAGAAGCCAGTACTTTTTACAGGTTTTTAATCTATTTCGTGACTATACAATGCAGCATCGTCGAAATGTCGGTAGTTAATGCTACTGATTGATGACTATCGTCGGGTGCAGACACCCTTTTTGTTATCAACGTTCCGCTCTTTTAATTAAATAAAGTTTCAGGTTTTTCTTATAGTCGCCGACCGTTTTTGCAAGAATTATTTTTTTATTTACCTATCCCCCAAAAATTGTCTTATTTCGCATTTATATTTGTCTCAAAGATTCTTTTAAAAGGAATCAAGGTATTATGACAGTTTCTGATTAAAATATTCCAGAGCAGTCAAAGTAATAAATACAAGTACCAAATCTTCGTTATTTTTATAATAGATTTATGAAATAGTTATTCTTAAGAATTTAGACTTTTATTTTTTGAACTGTAAATTCATTATTTTATCTTCTCTCAGTATTCAAACTTTTTGTATTAAATGGATGGATTATTTTAGATACACCATCAAAAATTGTTATAAAGTTGGGACTAACACCAAATAGTAAATTAAATAAGGAAACAAACAAATCTTCTTCGTTATGGGTTACTTTTTGTAAATAAATTATAATCGTATTATAGATAAATTAAATTAATATAATAGTGAAGTAAAAGGCGTTCTAAACGTGACAGCAGATCGCACAGTCTGTGTGCGAAGAAGACAGCAACCGGCGAGATGGACATAGCAGCTAAGTCTCCCTCATATTATTCCATCTCCCTCATATTATTCCGCCACCCTCACTTGTCCCCGCTAACGTCACTTGTCAACGTCGACACGTCAGCATCATTTGTCTTAAGTCACCTGTGCAATTTGTCTGTCAAAGTCATTTGTCATCGAGCATTCAAATTTCAGATGGTGAGATCGTTTTTTGTTTTTTCGAAAGACGGTCCCCAGTTCATCTCATACACATTTTTATAGTTTTAATCATTATTTTCATCACGACTAAGACTTAAAGACTCGAAGACTTAAAACTTGAAGACTTTAAACAGAAACAGAAATAGCTGATTAGCTGGTTGCTATTTCATGAAACGAAGAAGAAGTATCTCGGGTGGTGGTGCCATAAATATAATTGATATCTACGACACCACACTACTGTCTACTTGACAATTTTTGAAAAAGTGTTTTAGAAATTTCAGCTGATTATTTTAGACGTCTCACAACTACTTATTCAAATCATTTACACAAATACTACATAAATTATTTCAAACATGCCATCCATATATTAAATAACATAATTATAATAATATATACACACGTTAAGTCACTATTTTCAAAACTTACGTCAACTTTGCCCTATTTTTTATATCACATAAATTCACTATGCGGTGTTTCAATTTTTCTAATGCATGTTTCAGAGAAAAAAAAGCTATGCTAAGAAATTACATCAACTTATCATCTTTCGATCTTAACCAAAAGAACGCTTTTAACGGTGGCTTGAATACTCTGCCTGTGGCAGAATGTGGTACTTGTGACATTGACGGATGCGCGATCTCTATTTATACCGGCAGCTCCTTTTTAACCCTTCGACCGGCGGGTCATAACGCAAAACAAAAGGAGCGTCAAAAATAACTTGACAGAAATCTTAACTTTACTGTCTAGAACAAAAATGGAATGGGATCTGATCATCTCAACAAAATTTTGGTTACCACGCAATCCTAACATACCTGCAATAAACGGATATCATTCGTTATACACTAAAATTAGCCGGTATACAGTACTACTTGCTAATTTGCTATGTAATGCCTTCCTGGCATGAGAGTTACACAAAAGTTTCTAGAGTTATCAAATGATCTATTAAGTCTTCTTTCTTTCTAGTTGCGAAAATTTTATTCTAACTGGTGTCATCAACATTGACATAATGGCCTCGTCAAAAGACACCAGAGCTGAAAATTATCTTTTCTAATAAATTATTCGTGACACACAATTTTTTTTTAAGTAGTCGTCTGTTTTCTTGCTCTCTGTCAATCTTCATTGTCGTACTGTATTTCTTTCTGTATAAAATTGGAAAAGGGCCCAGCGCGCCGTGCTGAAAGTAGCCTATAATCTTCCATTTTTCGTCCAACTACTGAAATACTTATATTCTAAGGAAAATGTACTTTCAATTAGACAACTATTCATTTAACAAACAAATTTACGCAGACACTCGCTTCTTATTTATGATCCGCATTTAAACTCCCACAAGCTTAATAAATCTAGTTAGCAGTAAAAAACCTCTCAAAACTAATCTGTTGCACCATTTCTTCTGTTTTCTAGATGCTTTTTTGTTTAATAAGATTTATGCTAATACATAAACACACACACACGCTCACGCACACGCATGTATACAACACAAACAATAATTTCCAAAATATTGGTTCTTTCCTAAAATTATAAATTGCTTTATATTAACTAGCTATGATTTATTAATAAAACATTGTTACTATGTAAGAAACTTCTATCCTAAGAAAAGGCCTAGTAATTTTTGTGATCTAGTACGAATGCCAAAGGAAAAAAAATGCCAAAACAATACAAAGGAGTTAACAAACACATTTCATTATAAGTATTAATGTTAAGGAACTTTTGTGGAAGAGAAATAAACGTTTATTATTATTATTACTTTTCAGAATAATTATAAAATATTTCTAGTGTTGATTTTTCACTCTGTCTGTCACTGTCATTCTTATGTGTGCCACTTCTACTTTAGTCTTTTTAAAAGTTTGTTTTTGGTCACTTTAAAGTTTGCAGGACATGAAAAATTAGTGTTCGTCAGTACAATATTACAATATGACATAATTTATTGCTAAACTAGGAATAGAAATACTGAGTATGATACCTATGCAACAAATTAAAAGCATCAAACTATCAAAATTGTGAAAATGGTTAAATAATCTTTTGATCAGCTTTGAAAATAAAGCAAATACAGTGCAAACCCAAAGAAAACTCTTATTTATTTTAGAAAATTTTTACAGTGTAGAAATATTAGAAGCTTACGGATTACTTAAAATTTTAGCCGTTTTGGGGTTCCATAGTTCACGTTTCCGTCCGTACGTCTTTGGTTATCCTCCTAAGCGGCTACTGAGAGAAAGATTAAATTTTGCGTGGATATATGTATTTACCACTTCGATAAAGTGCTAAAATTGAATAACGAAAGATTATAATATTTTTCTTTCTGTTTGATCTTTTAGTTATCTGTTTGCACGATATTCAACTTTTGTCGGATTTTTTTGATAAAACAGGGCGTCTCCTCTCCCTCTAAAAGCCAAACAAAAGACTTGAAAAACCTGGATAAAATTATGATGAACACTATAACGGCTTAGACAAATTTATTAGTTTAGGAGTTGCCTAACTTGTAAAACTCGGTTAATTGAAAAACTATAAAAATAACGAAAATGAATTTTTATGCAATAGGTAGCTAACGAGCAGACCTATCGCCTGATGGTAAGTAATTACCGTAACGAGTATGCTCTTTTCTTGAAGGCTTGAAGGTCGTTTTGGTCCGGAAATACGGTTCATCCACAGTTTTGTTGTGCAAGGCAGAGGGTTTCTTGTAAAGCTTATAGTCGACGACTGCCAAGCATCTAAGTGATGAGGATGGAACTCCTGTTGCCTAAGACGATGGCGGAAAGAAGCGGCAGGGATCAGTCCGTATAATTCCTCGGAGCACTCCCCATTGTAAATGCGATAGAAGATGCACAACGAAGTGACATCTCTACGAACGCCAGAGAGTCCTTTCGGCAATCTTGGCCTGACATGCATTGGACTGGTTTTTTAAACTATAATTTTACTATAAAATGAACACTGATTCGAAATAATACTGTTTTGTGTATGCAAAAACATATAGACAATTCATTAGCCGCATTTCTTTTATACCAATGAATAATTTATTGTGATGAGTTACAAATTTGCGCACTATTAATATGCCTTGTTGTTTGTCCATTGTACAAGTCCATTAAGTTAACTCTACACAATATAAGCTGATGATGTCATACACCATACACTGTGCTGCACTGATCTGTAGTTTTATTTAAATACATTTGCTTCACATTCTTACGTTTTTGTTGAGTGTAGTCATCACAATGATTAAATTCTTAACCAAAGAACATTAATTGAAAGTGATGTTCACAAAATTAACAATATCGGCAGAGAAACAGGCACCATCGCAAGCTGAGCTACTTTGAATTTGTGTACTAGTCCAATGATTAGTGTCCAATGTGTTATTAGTGGCTCCGTATGTCATTATGGGTAGGACAGGGGTAGGTATTCAACTCGTGCTGTTGAACAAACTTGAAGATATGACGCAGTTTTCATACGCTGCGCAGCTTAGACGCATATAATATCAATGCAAATGGCCATCGAAAAGACAAAAACTATGTATAAAATTAAATTTTTCTCTTTTGGATGTTATCTACTTTATTGTGACTTTAAGTATGAATTAAGCAATAATACAGTGCAAATCTGTAAGGGTACAAAATTGTTTATTCGTGCATTGAATCAATTATACCTATTAAGAGTACAGAGATCCTACCCATGTCGGATTTGGACCGTCTCAAGCTCTCTAAAATGCTGATGTAATTATTTTTACCAGTTGATAACTAAAGAATTAAACTACAACTGATTATGATTTAAAAAAAAATAATTTTAAAGTCGGTTTGTAAATGACAAAAATATCGCTGAACATACATAAAAATATATTACGAGGAATTGAGATTTTCCTCCTTTTTTCAAGTCGGTTAAAAAGAAAACTCATAGCCCAGTTGCACTCGGTGATTAGAAACAATTAAAAAAAATACAAACACCGAGGGTAAGCATTGACGGCGCGATCAGTACCTGAATGGGTGACCGCTGGTGACATATTACCATGAGGTCTCCGTAATTCAGAGATCACGTTAAGCAGTCGGTACCGGTTGTTATCATACGATAACAGTCGTGAAGCTTAGTTGGAGGTCTTCGGGTGGCTTAAAAACATCCAACGGCAAGATACGAAGCCACAACGTATTCTTGCCAGTCCCCAACCCGCACTTGGCCAGCGTGGGGATGTATGGACTTAACCCTCTCCTGAGAGGAGAAGCGCACGTATTGTCAGGAATGGCCGTCTTACCGAGTCTAGGTTCCGCCCACTAGGACCTAGTGCCACCTTATAAAAGCGAGCGCTTGTTGAGCCTTGTGAACATTCTGTGCGTGGCTTTCGGACGTAGTGATTCTTATTGTGACTTTAAGTAAAGTATAGTTATCGGTTTGATTAATTGTTGTCGGTTTAATTGCTTGTTAAATAAATCAGTAATCAATTATAGTATAGTGGGTATTTGTGATTTTCTTTTTAAAAAAAGCCAAATTCCCTTTTTATCGGTAAAAATATATTATACTTACTAATATTACAAATTCAAAAGGAACTCTCTCTGTGACACTTTCAGAGATCATAAGCCGCAGCACTGATTTTAATGCCAATAAGAATGATTTTACTTTGATTTTTGGGGAAATACATACCTACTATTTATCGTGATAACCGACATAAAAGCTGGCATGTTATAGTAAGTAAGCAAAAGAGATATTTTAATCTAAATCGCCAAATATTTGAGAGTTTAAGGGAAGATAATATTTAATCCATAATATTGTATTATGTCCAATAATGTTTATGTTATTTGGTTAAAAACGCTAATCCCAGTAAGTACTGGTACGATTTGAAAAATTCTTTCAGTTCTCAAGAAGGCTAAACATTATCAGGCTGCGTCCAAAATAGCGGCATATCAATGATAACTGTTGTAAAAATGAGGGAAAATTATTCCCTTTGAGTGCTTCCAATACGTGCGCTTCGTGACCAGTAAAGGTTTCGGCAAAATAAATAAGGTATAAAAAAAAAGTTAAAAAAAAAAGTGTGTTACATCATGTGTCTATCTTTTACCAGTATCTAGTTGTAGTTAACATTTAAGTAAATAGTGTTAGAGTATGCGACTGCTGTGTTTGAGGTCTCAGGTTCGATTCCTGGGTCAGACCAAATATTTTCGTGATCTGCAAATATTTGTTTTAGAGTTTGTGTGTTTTCTATTTATAATAAGTATATATTTGTGAAAAAAATATTTATATCAGTTGTCTAGTAACCGTAACACAAGCTTTGCTTAGCTTGAGACTAGATGGCGTTGGGTCTTAGATGTCTGAAATATTTGTTTATTTATATATATAAAAACTAAAATAATAAGAACATTAGAGAAACTAAAACCAGTCCTAAAGTCTTGTAATGAAAGGAAAAATATATATAAATATATTTAAAGGAACATTGATTAATCTTTACGAAACTCAAGTTGGATTTACCATTTGCAAGAACTGGTAACCATTAAGTTAACAATGGAGGAACGTTCTGTTAAGCCCATAAACTTTTATGCATATTATAATAGTCTCATAAATTAGTAAAACTTCCTAATCTTATCTTTACAACTTTTAAATTTTGTATTATAAGATGGCGTCTGGAAAATTCATGTTTAAAAAGTTTTTGAAAAATAAAATGGTTCAATACAATACACAATTATAAGGATACATGTAATAATGTTCCCCTAACACAACAGCCTTTTATCATCATCAGCCTATCGCAGTCTATTACTGGACATAGACCCATTGCATGCCGATTTGATCGATTTTGGGCCAGTTCCCAAAAAGCAGCGTTTTCAATTGTTCTAATCAATAATAGACTATTTAACGAGATATTTAAGAAACAACAGAAAATAATATAGTAATCTGTGTCTTTGCGGGAAGAGCTTATATTGAAGCGATAGAAATGCGATTCTGCTCGAGGTAATCCTACCTTAAGCAGCATATTTTTTTTAAACCAATATTCTTGTAATGAAGAAGAGGCACGTGGGCATGTTGTTGCACGTGTTGGTATTAGATGCCTGAATTGGAATGCGAGAGTCTTAGTACTTACTATATTTGTTTTCCACGGATGGTAGAATACTATCTTTAAGGGCTCCCACACATAATTGCAAAATCGCTACGCGCATTCCTGCGTTGTTATATCACACTTGTTGACGCCATTTTAGTCCGTCTTGAGACAGCGTAAGGGAAACTCACAGGAAGATCAAATTATTTCACCTTCTACTAATAATAATTATTCCACCTACAGCGCAACGTCCACGGAAGATAAGTTTAATGTTACCAATTGAAATGTGAAGAAATAATTAATTCAATTTGATTTTACTTAAACTAATAAATCAATCTCAGCATTTCGAAAGACATAACAAGAATTCTTCCTTTGTACGATCGTTTTTGTAGAGATTCATTCTCGTTCTTAAATAATCAAAAATGTTATCTTCTTCTAGTCTCAAATCATAGTATTTTCCAGTAAAATAGCTGCCATCAGCGTTCATTATAGTAATAAATAGATGAAGCCAAATTCTTCTTCTTCTATATCTCTTTAATATTTAACAATTACTGCAGTAAAATAATCTTATCGCGATCTATTAAAAGTAGAGTAGTATTATTAGTAAAATAAATCGCGATAAAAAGTAAAAACACGTCCAATACGGCTAGTCAGCCATATTATATGTTGTCGTTGTTTCCACGGACGATAGTCACCGTCGAGAGTATAGTCACATGAACCATCGCTTTGAAATCGTATCGCAGCAATTCGCATCGCAAGTTCTTGTGATGCGGCGACGTATCGCATCGCATCGCAGTTATGTGTGGAAGCCCTTAAGTGTGATAAAATGTTACTACTGGCGCAAGCTAATTGTATGCACCTATAGTAAATTTGTACGCAGATCTAATTGTCGGCATTAGTTTTAATATTGATATAAATTTCACATAACAATATAATATGTACAAAATTAATGATTTTAGATTTTCCTCTTGACTTGATCTAGCAAACATTTTCAATAATATATTTTCCACCTACGACAGCATGATTAATGTGTTATGGATGGTTCAGGATTCTTAAACGATTACAGTTAGACATGTATATACATTAAAACATATTGATGTGTATTAACACCAGATTTTACGATAGCAGACCACTTCCACCCAAAAAATAAATGTACACCTACTGGAACATTGTATCATGGAATAGTAAAATATTGCATCTATACAAGAACACATGTTCCTGTTTTCTATATTAAATCACGAAAACATATGGTAGGTATGTGGTTTTATTCCGCAATGTTGAGGCAAACATTCCACATTTATATTTTAGCTGTTATGGAAAAATGTTCGTGATATTTACATCTACATACATATTGGTGTACAGACTACATATCAATGTACACATACATTACTAAACATTTTATTATTCGACATTCAGTATCTCCCTAGTTTAGTCGTAACAAACGTCTTCCTAGCCTTTATTATTCCCGAGAATTGTTGAGGTCGTCTTCTAGTTTAATCGGTTTTACCAGTTTTTCCATGGAGCGACCCTGAGCGTGAATTGAATTCGAAGGTTGAACTAGTTGTCAGTATGTTTCCCGGATGGCGTAAGAAAGCCTCAGGCGCAGAGTGGCACACCGTGTGGTTTTAGTCGGTTCGATTCCGACACACCGCCCCGCCGCAAACCCCGGTGGGGTCAAGGCCAAAGGGGGTTTCAACACGTAAGAAAAAATGTTGTTAGTATGTTTGAAGGCACTGACATCCCAATAACGGACGATGGCTTAACGTGGTCACCGAGGCACGGGCGTGAAATACTGCCATCTTCCATACTACGGGATGCTATTAAGAATTCCTTGTAAGGAAAACCAAACAGCAGTTCGTGCCGGGAATAGAACCCAATCGGCGACGGCAGTCGCTTACGATAACCGCGAGACTAAGTATGCAGTCGTAACAATAATATAAACATTTCTTATTTGCATTTTTATATTACAACGTTCATGAACAAGACATGTAAGGCACATGGACAAAAACCAAGTTTCTATATAATTGTTCACCACAAAGAATATCCTCTTGTTCTGTAACAACCAGTTGACCCATTTTTTTATTTTTAAAGTGATCTGATCGAAGTTAATATGGATGTATGAGTAGATCAGAAATAAAATTCTGAAGTTATATTGAGTGCACTAGTTGATAAAAGACATTAAATTCTTATATTTTCCAAGTGACAGAAATACACTGAGCCAAAACATACGGCCGGAACATACTTCCATAAATTAAAAAAAAACAATTATAAATACGTAATAAATAAAATAGTAGGTACAACTAAGTACGTTCAATTGAATTACATTCGGCGTTGATATCTGTACTTTGTGATAGGGGCAATGAATACGTTACAATTTAGGTAAGCATCATACAAAAGGAAGTCCTTTACAAAGAATGAAAGGCCAAAATACGGTACATGCAAAGTAGTAGCCAGAAAAGCAATTTAAAAGCTCAAAACGTTTAGCTCGTACGTTAAGGAAAAATGCTTCAGGCCAAAAGGTTATATGAATAGATAAGCAACTCATTTATGTATTCAGAGTAACGTAAATTTATATTGACAGAGGTATGTAGGCTACGATGTCTTGCTCAAATTAGTCAGCGTTAGAGATAAAAAGCGATCATTAGAATGTTATATTCTAGTGCCACACTGTGATGGTACCCACATTGAGCAGTTTTGTTTTAATTTGCAGTTTTAGACTCCTTGTTGACTTTTAGTCATCATTTCAGAATGATAATATTACGTTCTCGACCTAAACGATTCGGCTCTTTCCTATGTCAAGCAAATTAAAACTGGAATTCACTACCAGCGTACGTATTTCCCTCTTATTCCTGTCAGCGGGGCTTCAAAAAACACCATGTTGTATTGTCACCATTCGCAATGAGTAATGGCTGATACTCTTGGATTTTACTCATACTTTCCATCAGATAGACCAGAGACACTTCTTTTATGTATGGGCCTACCAAAGTAACTCTACACGGCCTGATGGAAAGCATAAGCAGAATTCAAAATTGGTGGTCACCGAACTCATTGCGAATGCAGATAATGCAATAGTGCAGGCCTCTAGTCTCGCACTCACCAATGAAACGCGACAGTACATATGCTGTCATTTTACGTTGCACTTCTGTGCGAGGCTAGTACCGCCCTGGTCAAGCCGACCCGTTCGTGCTGAGATCAGCGTGGCTCTACTGGCTAGTAAACATTGGCAGACTTTAAAAAAAAAACAAAAGTGAGCCGGTAAGAAGCCCCGGTTAGTTAAATTCATAGCTTAGGAATAAAACCTTCTTTATTTAAATCCAGATGTAACTTTTGTACTAAAATAAAAAAAAACACGGCACGTTTGGTGTACAGTGGTAATTGATAGATGCTGACAAGTTTTATTTTTTTGTTATTTTAAGCACGCCAATGTTCCGAGTTGATTGTCAAAGTGTCACAAAACGCTCTGCAAAAATATTTGGCCTTCCAAAGAATACGTCACTATATTTTTGAATTTGTAGTTTTTTATCTAAGTCTGAATAGTTAATGTGATTAAATTAAATTTTTGCGCACTATGTGTTTCTCATTTTGTTTATTATAGACACGGATGGTCATTTTACTTTAAATCGGTCAACGATTTATTTGTTTCATTTTCTAATTAAACATTAACCTTTTAGAGTGAGAAATTTTTCTCATCTTCAAATACACATTTCGTTTGTCAAAAGTACTCATGTGTATGATTAACGGTCTGTTTTGTTTAAAAGTTTTTTCGAGTTTTTAAAGACTGGAAGCTAAAAATAAAAAGGAAAAAACGTTTTCAATTTTTTTTGGGTATAATTCGAATGTTCTTTAGTAGTGGTAATCATTTACTGATTAGATGAACGGTCTACTCGTTTGCAATATTGAATGTAATTTTTTTTTAATTAATTATATTTTACAGCGATAGTAAATATCGCTGTAAAAATGGTAATTATATTGGCTTGATGTGTATAATAATTAATATACCTATGTGTCACTAAAGTACTTTTTTGATTTAAAACATTGCACTAATATGGTTTGAGAACTTTATCAGACACAGGCCAGAGAAATATCATTTTAACAACATGTACTCTAAAATATCCGTTACCGACATATTACATTTCTAAGTTATCTAGACTACGGTCGACGCCTCCTTTGATATATCTTTGGAACTTTTTGTGGCTTGATCCTTGTAACGAGGATTATGCTGAAAGCGGATCACGATACGGTCGGAACGCTAAGCGGCCTATATTTGAATCGGACAATAGTACTATGTTGACCCATTTGTCAAGTCTTCCGTCAACAGACAAAAATAACAGTCACATTAAAAATCTTTATAAATGATGGGTTTTCCTAAGGTTTTTATTTATATTATTCTGGTGCACTATGGGCGACGGTTAATGGCCTCTTTTAGGGTGGTGGGTATTGTACCCACGTGGTAGTAGTAGCCACAGGGGGTGAGTATTGGCTGTTGGCAAATAACTCAACAAGAGAGGGGAGGTATTTCACTCTAGGTACTCTTCTATTCATCAGAGTAGACTAAACGAGTGAAGGCAGAGGCCGAAGTAGGATTCATAGGAAATCCTGGGGCGGGTCAACCTACTACTCACGTAGGTGCTGACAAGCATTAGTGCGGCCGCCGGTGAGAGAGTGTTAGCCACCCTCTCCTTTTCCATATTCCTTGATCAACAGGGGCTCAACAACGACCCAACTGGTGACTATAGGAGGGTACGCTGAGTACCTGTTGACCGAAGGGTTTGCCTTGATTGGCTGGCCAATCAAGCCATTGCAATCAATACCATGATATAACAAGGACAGTCTATGACACCCGACAGCAAAGTCGTTAAAACCTGCCGACCTCCACAGTATATAGGCTTATTCGGGTGCAGGGGGCACCGCCCGAATGGACTTCATTTCCCCTATCCTCGTGTGACTAAAAATGGAAACAGTAAACTCAAATCAAAATAATATAACGGTCGGATCCATATTACATAACGAAACTGGCTTACAAAAAGAATTTCTGAATTTAAGAAAAGAAAAGAGTGTTGTCGCCCACATGCTGCGAAGTCTAGCTGATATGGTCGAAATGCTGGACAAACCTCGCAGCACAAAGGCGGAAATAATTAGCTCCATATGCCTGGTTATGCAGACTCTGCAGAACGGTATTAATTAGCTCTGCAAACAGGCGATGTCGCTCGAGCGTGAGCTGGCAAACCAGATTACAGATCACCAACAGAAGATCAAATCCTTCACCCTTTCAAATGCGACGTCGCCATCTTTGGCTGTGCCAATTTGTATATGCAAGGAAAGATCCCACTATCTTCATCGACATCTGGATCAAGGAAGACAAGTGGCCCTGCGGGCACTCCTTCAGTAGTCCACCCGGTAAGGAGAGACCACCCGGTTTGGGAGCAAATTGAGCTCATAATGAATAGAGAATTTGCTCGATTCCAGTCCGGTTTTTTTGGATAAGTTTTTCCGTAATTTTTTGGCTGAATTGTGGGAAGTCAAATGTAATTTTTAAATTAAAACTTTCATAGGTATTTAAAAGCTGTGGCAACCGCTTCACATCAAGCGATTTCATTAAAAAACTGTACTTTGATGATAGACATACATTTTTACTCATTTCGCATTTGTATTAAACCTCGTAGTCACAATAGTACGGACCGTTATTGTGGTTCTTGTATTGCCAGATTTCCCAATGGATGCCTATTGAGATTTTATCATAAAATATTTAATATTTTCATGCCATATAGTGTTGTTTCTATAGATTTTTACTGTTTTCTACCGGTTCACGATGATTATATGTAATATCATCGCAAAATTTATCTATAGTATGTGCGAAGCTCGGAATTCACTGGTGCATACGTGCAAGCGTCCCAGTTGAAGACGACCGACCTAATGATGGAGAATATTATAGAGGAGATGATGTGATATGAAACTCAACTTGCGTGCGGATATTAAGTTTTGCACTACAGTATTGTAGATACCTGATATTCACACCAAAATATCAGCCATCTGCCAGTGAAAGTTAAAGTGCCTTAAAATCGGTCCAGCCCTTTCAGATATTAACTAGAACCAACAGACAGACAAAAAGTTTTATTTTGACGTAATATGTGGCTAAATACTATCATAAATATTTAAACAGACACATCCATTTTTTTTATTTTCATGTATTGGTGTAAATTGCGGAATATTCTCTTTGATTTTGATCGGAATGAGGTCCGAGTGAACCTCAATCAAGTAACCGAGATAGCCATAACATGAAACAAAACGGTCTTCGTCCTAAAGACTTCGAGCCCAACGCCTTAATACCCCCGATAATATATTTAGTTTCGCACCCTTGGGGTGCGAAACTAAATATATTATAGACCCTTTAATTTGTAGAAAACATTCGTACTTGTGAAACTTAATGGGCTCTTGACATTAATAAATTAACCAATTTGTATGGAAATCTGGATCGATATTGTTTAGGCATTCAAACGAATCGGTACTCTTTTTTGGACACAACTTGCATATTTCCATTTAATATCTTTATAAGCACAAAATCAAAAGAAATTATTTATTAAGAAATTTTATTCACACATATTTACATTTAACAATTGTGTTTACTGTTTATTTTATACATCTTTTATATTTTACTTTAAAATACGAGACAGTTCGCTAGTTTGAAACAGGAGTAAGATAAACTAGCGTTATTTGGAAATGGTTCAAACGTATTTACTAACTACGTTTTTGCCTTCAGCTCCGTTTGCGTGTATCTCGGTTATCGTGGTAAAGAGTCTTACTTACTTACTTACGTTTTTCCTCAAGAATCAAAGTAACTCGATACCAAATTTCATTAAAATCCCCCAATCCCCAAAAGGCCGGCAACGCACTTGTGATGCCTCTGGTGTTGCAGATGTCCATGGGCGGCGGTAATCGTTCACCATCAGGCGATACGTCTGCTCGTTTTCCCGGGATACATTAAAAAAAGGAATACTTCTATTCGCATTAGTCTGGGCATAGTTATTATATATATATTATATATTCTATATTTTTTAGAAAGCGGTAACACCAATACCATAACAGAAAACAATATCTAACCATTCAAGTTTAAGGGTCAATAAAATAAAACATTAAAATAGGCTCGAATTCCAATGCTGGGCGATTATAAATGATTACAAAAAAGAATGAAATTATAAAATATTATTTTGCCGCACTGTTTATGAATGACATCACCTTTAATTTACGCACATCAATTTATTAAAAATATTTAGACCCAGCTGGTTACCTTGTGAAAGATTAGCAGAAGGTACTATGTGGCATTTAAAGGGATAAGCACATGTTCACTTGTGGCTTACACAGTACTTATGTTTGAAATTGAAGTTCACTTTATAATTCGGTGGACTTAAAGTTCTGGGTCTACTGTTTGAACAGAAGGAAAACATGGAAGCTCATTAATGGAATCGTTAACGGCTTTGAACAACATATTTTCTTTACAAAACTTTACTTCATCTAAACATTTTAGCAAAGAAATTTATTATGAGAGCACAAAAAACCTTTTCGTGTTTATACCTGTAATATACACATTAACTATTTTCTTTTAAAGAGTTTCGTTCCTAATAATGAAAAAAGAACCCTGATGAAATTCCTTTGTACTCGCATACACATCAGCCTGCCAGTCTGTATATCTGTCTTTTTATATATATCTGTCTACATGTATGTGTGATTGCTGCATTATAATTATGTTATACATACCTACTCCCTATATCCTAGAAACAAAAAAAAAGCGCGGTGTCAGAAAAGAAGTGAAGAAAAAGAATTTAATTTGTTGTTGTATCTCAAAATACTCCGATTACAAATGGTCACTCGGAACAGTACGTGTTATTACCAGAAACAGTGAAATTATTCAAGCAATTATATATATATATGTGTGTACAAGACCCTGTATCTAGTATTAGACGTCTTTCGGCTGTCATGGTGATGATGGTAATATATTACGTATGATACATGACACGAACCGTGTCAAAAAGAATAGTTTCTGAGCATTCGTGTAAACAGTTTCAAATACTCGAAATAGATGTATCTCTAATATGTAAAAATCTGGGGCTCGTGGCTCAGTGGTAACGGCGTAGCTTAATATATTGCAAAGTTAAGCAATCTTAGCCAGGTCTATCTATAGGTGTGCATTCTTAACACATCGAGACCATTTTTTTTCTGCGGTCAATGCTTTTCACTTCATACCCTTAGTGTGGAGACGAAGGGCGTGTGTGGGACTGGAAGCTGTCACTCTTCACATCGTTCTATTCTGTAAGAGGCGGGAAACCGACACGCTTAAGACTACACCCCCTTTCCGCAACGGGGTGTCACCTATCTCGGTTCGTTTGCAGCGGTCACATTCCCCAAGATGTGGCCGCAGCTACCCTGCCGTGTCCCCTGCGTCACCTCCTTCAAGCAGGATCAGTCCTTTCCCGATCTCACTCTGCGAACTCCTTCTGAAGCATAACGTCCTAATAGAAGGAGACCGCGGCTTCCCTTCAATCACCACTTCCCAGCACTGCCATGCCCAATGTTGGTGGTGACAGGTTTTGTTCGTTCTGTCCGACCAGCACCCGATGCTCGGAATTCCATGCAGGGCAATCCAGTATGTGCTGGGCGTCCCGTTCTGTCTCGCAGTGGTGGCATTGTGCTATAGTCTCCCATCCTATTCGATTCAGATACTCATCGAAGTAACCGTGCCTGGAACACATTGAGACCCATCTGTACCTTTAAGAGCACGTTAAACCGCAAGTTTTGTTTATCACACGAATACCTGTGGCAACTGTTATCGTTATGAATATCGATATCGCCTAGTACTTTTACTCTGCTTAGAAATAGGCGTACATTCGTATCGTATTAGACTTACACTTACCGACCGACAGTATTAAGTCATAATAGTAATTTATTCATCAAAATTTTCGATTATTTATTTCGCATCTTCCGGTTTTTGCTAATAAAATTTTGCCTAGTTTATTTTTCTCTGAACAATGTGTAAGCAACTCATCTTCATACAGTGTTTTACTATAGTTATTATTAGAAATGTTTCGAATTACGCTCCGTCTCCTAGGCCCTTTTGAATTACGCTCCGTCTCCTAGGCCCTAGGCCATTGCTACTTCTGAGAATGGTATAAAAATATCATTTTATGCGTAGTTTGAAATTTTATCTAACCATAAAACAGTAGTAAACTTTTGCTGTCTAGCAGTGATCTCTTTTAGAGTCATTTCGAATTTGTACGAAATGTTAGACACGTTCCAGCAATATATAAGTAAAGATATCAATATCATCAATTTTATGTATTTGTATATATGAACATGCATTTTCTTCAAATAAGGTTTACGAAGCTTTAAGTAACACACGCTAAACTAATTAAACTCTAGAGCTAATTGAATAAAGACTACTACGTAATTAGAATGTTTGTATTGTAATCGCAAAGGCTGGTATTTTGCCGATGATATTTTGCAAGAAAAAACATACGCTTAAACCGAACGAGTCACAATATTTCACAATTACGTTATAATGACATTTGCACGCCTTCGAAATACACAATGAGCTGCACAAATTACAGTCAAATATCGGCCTCCTGCTGTCCGTTCCGGTCCCCTTTTACAGTATTTTTCCTTGTTTTTTTACATTCAAATATATTAGATATACATTTATATTTACTTTTAGTTTCACGTAAATACTTATATTAACTTATATAATGTATTTTAGGTTCTTGATTTAGTAAAAAGACCCTTAAGATCGATTACTATAAAAATTATACAATACAAACATTATAATAATGTAGTAGTGGGGATTCATTCGATTATACTTACGATAATCTTCACCACCCCATACGGTAGCTGGGTAGCTGCATTTCCAAATCGTTAGTCAAGGATTGTATTCAATATTATTAGCAAGATAGGTTTTATGCAGCAATTGAGGCCAGAATAAGTATTCTATTTTTAATCTCACGACAGTGTTTGCCAGTACTGTGGCGTTGATTTAAAATTTTCAAAGCAAAACGGAAATCCATTACGACGGAACATTTAAGGTTCTTTTAGAGATTAATAGGGTATAAAAAAGATTGAATAAGATTATAAAGAAATTTACAGTTATTGTTTATCGCACCGGCTAAAATAATTTATTCGTTGAAAGCCTGCACACCGCAGGTGGGGTATTGATAATACGTATACGTAGTGGTAGTCGTCCTTGAAAAAGCTTTACTTCAGTTACATACTTATATATGTTTCCGCTCCATAATCTTACATTTGTAATATTTTCAATGTGAAAGTGTGAATAATTGTTAGCGTTCGTTACTATGTGTACTAAAAGGACTAAAGAGACTAATTTAATTTACACCCGTACCACTGTGATGTAAATATGACGCCAGCGGCTAAGCACACCAGTTGCTATTCAATACACCGACGCTAGAAATATTCGTCAAGCTTACCCGATGAATATTTCTAGAAGCGGTAAAATAACAAAAATTTTGTTACGAAAATGTGAAAAGGAGATTTATAGGCAACAATAAAAGTAAACATCCATATATTTTATAAGAAATGAGTAAATTTCAACTTTGTTTTTCATGAATACCGAAAGACCGAACAAACTAAAAAGTGGTTTTTAAGGAAAAACAAAAATTCTAAGACTGGGAGCAATTTTAAAAGTTGCCAATATTATTATTCTAATAGATTTAGGTATAAAGCTTTCAAACGATTTATGTCAAGTTTAAGTAAAAATATAAATTTAAAATAACTCCGACTCAAAAATCGTACTTAAAATGATATGAAGGATTCTTACTGTAACAAATGAGGCCATGATCTTTAAATTGTTGTATGATTTTTTATAAGAACACTTTCGATTAGATGACCTTTCACATTATTACATCAACAGCCTTTGACAGTCCACAAGTTTTCCTAGTCTTTGCTGTGATGTTATCTTGCGTAATTTTCTCCCTTAGTTACCTCTTACGACACCCATGGAAAGAGTAGGGGTGGTGACACTCCGTATTCCAAGTCCGTTACCACACGGACTTTACCTTTAAAACAAATAAAATCTAATCTATCTTACGTAGGACTCTCCCTTAGGCACATCTTACGACACCCATGGAATGAGTAGAGGTTGTGACACTCCGTATTCCTAGTCCGTTACCACACGGACTTTACCTTTAAAACAAATAAAATCTAATCTGTCTTGCGTAGTTTTCTCCTTTAGTCCCCTCTTACGACACCCATGGAATGAGTAGAGGTTGTGACACTCCGTATTCCTAGTCCGTTACCAAACGGACTTTACCTTTCAAACAAATAAAATCTAATCTATCTTGCGAAGGCTTCTCCCTTAGTCACATGTAACGACACCCACGGGATGAATAGGGGTAGTGACACTCCGTATTCCAAGTCCGTTACCAGACGGACTTTACCTTTAAAACAAATAAAATCTAATCTGTCTTGCGTAGTTTTCTCATTCAGTCACCTCTTACGACACCCATGGGATGAGTAGGGGTGGTGACACTCCGTAATCCAAGTCCGTACATGTTTGCTGGACGAGTTTCTATTCCATTAACTCCAACCGATAATGTAAACACAATGCATTCGCTCCAATGAAGTAAATGTTTATATTTTCTTCCGTTATAGAATTCTGTAATTACTTTTATCTTACTCGTCTTTGCGTGATGGTTAAGAAAAAATATACAGCACGTCAAATGTAGCCCTGTTAATGTCACTGTTCATGTTTTAGGTGATTGTATAAAGTCGTCATTGGGAATTTTAGATTCCGATAAAATCTTTCTTTTCAAAAAATAAATAATTCCTCAGAACCTGTTAGTATTCATCTTGCTGTTGTAAATCTACTAAGTAAAACAATCATAATCATCATTATTGGCGGAGATTCCCTAACTCATTCTATTTTCAAGCCTCAGGGAATTAGTAATTCATGCTCTGAGTTATGAATGTAAACATAAATGGTATACTTTTACTAATAAAATATTAGGCTGTAGTCAAATAAACCTAACCTAGAATTAGGCTTTAAAATTATTTTCGTCAAATAAATAATGCACAAATTGCTTTAAAGTACCTGATTGAAGATTCCAAATATAATTTTTATATGATTATCACCAATCCTAATAAATGTGAATGTAAGTTGGTTACGCTTTCACGCGAAAACTACTTAACCGATCATGATAAATCTTTATACGCATATGCTTGGAGTTACTAGAAGTAACATAGAATACTTTTTATCAAATACGAGCGAATCCGCGGGTGAAAACAAGTATAAAATATAATAAAATCACCCAGTAAAAAAAACAAAGGCACGCGCGTGCCATCCATTTCACGAAGCCAATTGTGATATTATTGTCGCTCCTGTTATCTGAAAAATAGTAGCAGTTTGAATATACAAATTGCATAAAAAAATGGGTACACAGTATTTTTTTTTTATTTCATGAATTTGCTGCCAAATTGACTCTGCCCTGCATGATGGAAAGCATTAGCAGAATCCAAGAGTGGTGGTCACCAACATCAATGCAAAGAAGGACAATGCAGCATGGTCACCCTCACTATGGCGGCCTGGTAAGATGCTTTTTCATGCACCGCTTAAAGTACCCGGGATCATAGTGGGAAGGAAACACGTGCACTGGTAGTTAGTTCCAGGTTTTGACCGCTCGAAATTGAAATAACACAGAAACAATAGAAAAATAATTTCACTACGAAGTCTCTTAATTGATAATTAAGTAAATATTGGGTATACAAGTTCTCTTATAATAGAAAATGCACCAATGTAAATACTTAATATTAATAACACCATCCTCTACCTCCACTCTAGCCCCACCAAATACACAAATAATTTATACGTGTGATACAACACATCACTATCTAATTTCAAATTAAAAATAGTTTTACCTAGAAGTTTAAATTGACTAACAAAATACTTCATCTTTTTTTTAAAACAAATACATATCATAAATAAAAAACATACCAAACTTCGAAAAAAAATTTTGCAGATCATACATATATTGGGTTCGACCAGGCAAAGAACTCGAGACCTCAGCGCACCATTCGTATGCTATATTTGATTTTGGGATTAATCAGATGCACTTACTCTATTTCTTTCAATAACTTATTAGTTATTATGTTAGTTTTAGAAAGCTTTACATTTAGATTCTAACTAGCCCTGAAATCATTCTGTAGACCTCAAAATATGACTCCTAACTATGATTAGCGTAATCTAATCTAAATATCTAGTGAGCAAAATGTATACTTGAATACTCTAGAAACATTAAGGCGATTAAGTTTCCATTTGCAACATTGAAGTTACACGCGGACACGCGACCTTTTTACCCGATTACGAAACAGTGAGTATTATGTTTTTCGAGTGTATTTTTTTTTGTTTTTTTTTTTATATCTAAACTGCCAAAATGACTGCCCTGCCTGATGGAAAGCATGAGCAGAATCCAAGAGTGGTGGTCACCATCCTCAATGCGAAAAAGAACAATGCAGCATGGTGACCCACACTATGGCGGCCTGGTGAGATGCTTCTTCACGCCCCGCTTAAAGGACCCGGGATCATAGTGGGAAGGAAACACGTGCGCTGGTAGTGAGTTCCAGGTTTTGACCGCTCGGCACAGGAAGGAATTACCGAAGCGATGAGTACGAGAACGTATGTCTTCCACTTTGAAGCGGTGACTTCTAAGGCCGGCACGTGTTGTTCTGTAGAGGAAGGGAGAGGGGGGGATCAATTGGAAGAGCTCTTCAGAACACTCACCATGGTAAAGGCGATAGAGGACTGCCAAGGAGGCGACATCTCTACGTATGTGTATGAATGTATGTATATTTCTTTGGCATGCCCTAAAGCCTAAACGGCTTGTCGTATTTTTATGTGAGTAGTGTCAATAGATTTGTCTTAGTCGTGAGAGTGACACTGGGTACATTAAAATAAAAAAATTAAAATAATAATAATAAAAAAAATCTTTTCAGTTCTTTCTATCTTTTCAGCTCTTAATAAATTTAATAAAAATGGCAGATATTGACGCACTCGGTTTTTATTTTATTTTAAATAATTCGTTACCTGTTGATCTAATTATATGTTTTATTATTATTATACACTATTTAGTTTTGCAAAAATAGGTGAGCCGTGTCATAGTACACTTGAAGCCGACCCAACGTGGTTAGAGAAAAAAGGCACGGGGGAAGAGTCGGCTTTAAATTTCGATTAGCTCTAAACCGAAATTAAAAATATTGTTTGAGACCATTTAAGAAATGACAATTAATTATATCGTATAAGACATCTATACAAGTAGTTTCAGAATTCCGGTTGAATTGTTGTTTATAAAAACTAACCTGTTTTCCAAATGATAATTGGCATTTCCGAGGCACCGTGATTAATGTTCGTAAATGTTTGTTAATTGTGACGTTCACAAGCGAAGCAATAAACTAAAGCTCTAAGCTAATGTATTTACGCTAGACAGCTAGGCCGGACATTAGGTCTTTTATTATTTAGTCACTGAAACTGATGAATTATTGTGGATTAGTAAAGGACAGGGATTAATATAATACCTAATTAAGATTTAAGACAGTGTCGATTTAAAACATTAATATACTAAAAGCAAAAATGATTAGAGAGCAAAATTTTCTTGCTAATTGATGTTAGAGAATTTAATGAGAAACGAAATATGTTTTGAAAACTTAATGTGAAATGGCTTTTGGCGATATTAATCTGAATAATCGCACAAATGTCGTACAGATGAAACTATAAGGTCAACTTAATTAATAATGATTACTAAATATGAGTATAGTATAGGAATCGCTAAACGCTCATAGCCTAGTTGCACTCGGTGATTAGAAACAATCACCGAGGGCAAGCAACGACGGTGTGGTCAGTACCTGGATGGGTGACCGCTGGTGGCATGTTACCATGAGTGTTTCCGTGATTCGGAGGTCACGTTAAGCAGTCGGTCCCGGTTGTTGTCATAAGATAACAGTCGTGAAGCTTAGTTGGAAGCCTTCGGGGGGCTTAAAAACATCCGACGGCAAGATTTACGTAGCCACAACGTATTCTTGCTAGTCCCCAACCCGCACTTGGCCAGCGTGGGGACGTATGGCCTTAACCCTCTCCTGAGAAGAGACCCGAGCCCAGCAGTGGGACGTTATGGGTTGTTGATTGATTGATTGATAGAAATTGCTTGCACTCCAACTACTGTATAATTAATTAATTTTTATATTAAGATAAGTATTTATTGGTTCTTTTGCGTTACCAAATATGCAAATTGTAAAAAAACTTTGATTTAAAAAATACAGGTAAAGATCATAATAACCCCTTGCCATATTGTTAAATAGATTTTGCCCTCAGTTTTGCCCGAAAGTATTTCAGTTATCGCGGTAATAGCCTATTTTGATGTCTAAGTTATATAATTGCAAATTTTCATCTAGATCAGTTCTCTAGCTTTTGTGTGAAAGAGTAAAACCCATCCATACATCCAAACCTCCATCTTTATAAACTTTCGCACTTATAATTTTAGTATGATAGGATTTTATTGAATATCTTCGAAAATTTTAGATACGGTACTTAGGAGGAGGCTTAGCGAATTTGAATGACAGAGCACTGCAATTCAACACAAAATCGAGCGAGCACTGCCCTATAACAATAAAGTTCGACACTAGTGGAGTTTCATCGATCCAAGTCCTCTATTGGAAGACCCTTTTACTGGAAATTGCAGACTGTATACGTGTCACGTTTTATGGCTCAATATGGTATCGTAATGAATCTAGTGCAAGATGTGCACAACAATTGCTCTATACATGGAAACGTAGAAACTTATCCACTTTTATATATTTGGAAATAAAACAAAGGGCCCGCAACAACACTAATGGCCGCCCTTTTTCTACTTTTGTTTGTTATTTTTGATGAAAAAATCATCTGTAACGATTGAAATAGAATGACGATGTTAGTGAACATAAAGCATATTTGAAATCTATCCATCCACAAGTATAAAAATATATCTTTAAATAGTTAAAAAAATGTTATTTGTCTGAGACGCAAACAGACTATATATGCAAACGTAAATAGTGAGCACACATGCTCACTGTTAAAAAAAAAATAAAGCCAATCATAGTGGTAAGTAGAATGTAAATAGGTATATCTATTGTGAACTTCTAAATTGCGCCAATATGAAAGTTTGTCGTGATTATAAACTTTTCAAAGGAGTAGATTAATGTAAGTAGGACGATTTAGATGAAAATCTAAAAGGAAGGCCGCTTTTGATAACGTGTAAAATCTTGTGCTCATGTGGATTTCTACTGTGAGGGTGAACCATTGGTGTAGGTTGTTGTTATTTTGTAGGTGATTACAAAACTACAATACGTTTTAGTCCCCGGTGTTTGTATTTCCGTTGATAAGTTCAATCAATTTTCTCGCCCATTTATGTCTCATTCTGTTATATGCCATCCATTCATTCATTTCTGAATCATTCTGTAGTCACATCAACTTTAGTCAATATGTTACACTTACGTCGTATCTGATTGAGACTTTGGTTAACAAGACTTAATAACTTAACATTGCTTAGTGCAATTACCGAGCTCCTACGAGTATTGGTTTAAGAAAAAATGCTTTTTGCATCAAAATGATTATATGTATTTCAAATTTGAATACTTATGCGCTTTATACTTTTTTTAAAATCATGAATACTTCTAAAGTTTTTAATATCCCTGATAATAAATAGAACACTGTTTACATTCTATCTTTAGGCCTCAGAGCAGGGTTTAAAGTTACTGAAATATTTGGTTGTAATATTTTTATCGCGAAAAAAGAATCTTATATGTAATATAAAATAAATGATTACATCATCAACATAAGAAATTAAAATCTTGAGTTTTGAGAATGAAAAAATTTGAGTCATTCATCGGCCCCTAAGGTCCAACTCGACCAGAGTTATACCACGGCCCCAAGTAATCCATCACTAACCTATCACATTCCACTGTTGGACATCGGCCTCTCCAATTACACGCCACCTTAGTAATCGATTTCGACCTTTTCTCCACCACTCTTCTGCCAGCCATTTTGCGTAAATCGTCACTATTTAACCTGTGGGCGTTCTAAACTAGGTTTATCAAAATTTTGTCTACTCCAGAAGTCGTTTACCTAAAAGATTGTTAATTCTGTGGCTAATTCGAATACTTTACCCTTCCTAATTCTTTGCGAAGGGAAGGAAAAGAAAGGCACTCAAAGTGACTCATAAGATTCAGGTGTTTCAGGTATTTGATTCGGTGTTTGATTTAGGTATTATGGGCCGCGGTTGTCATTTTGCATCGATCGAACCATTTGGTCGTTTGAATCCAATGCTATGTAAACTGAAATTCACTCATTATAAGTTATTTAGGAACTTTTATCGTTTTACTCCATTTAAAATATCACAATTTATTTTACATGCAGTATAATCCATATTATTTAAATTACTATATATACAAAGTATGTGTTTTATGTAGGCTGAGGAATGTTTAACCTTCAAAAGTTTGAGCAAGTTAACCCAAGTCTTTGGATTCTAATGCTAAATCAGGATTTTCCATTACAAACTAAATTACTACATTAGATTAGTAAACTTTGTTTTCCGTATCACTCCTCAGAGTTTCTTTCGAATTTAACAAGAAACTGAGGCTGAGAGTATTATAAAATATTTGTGCGTTATTCCTAGGCATTTTGCGGCCTACGCTTTTAAACTTTCGTATTATGGAATGTTTTGTAAATCAAGATCTTGAATAATTTTTGTTCCACGAGTTTCAGCTTTATTATTCATGATTTTTGTCAAGGACTTTAACATATTTTATTTCTGTCGTTGTCTTCATTTGTTAAGATCTATATTAAGTTAAGATGTTATCAAGGAAAATTTTCACTTCCAATAGGATTTTGTGCGGTTAGTTAACTTTATTTAACACAATAACTTTATGTAAAATATATCCACTTTAAGCGTCCTTATTTTATACAGTGATATATAAAATGTTCCTAACCAACACGAGTCTTTCGTAAAAATGTTAATTTAAATGTAGTAGCAAGAAACTTTAAAGAATTAGCTAACAGTTTAGTATTTACAAACATAAAATATCACATGTTGACATTCGTAGTTAAATATTATATTAGGTCTTCGTATATATATAAAGCACATATATAAACTTCATCTAGTCTCAATGGATGGATGGTTATTTTGTTTGTGTGGGATGAAAGTTGCAGACAGCAGACTGAATGCATTATCATTCAGCAAGGATCAGCAAGCAGTTTAGCTTTCTCCTGGGGGTTTTAGCCAGAACACCAGAACTTACGACTATGCGGGATGCTTGATGTTCGCCGTCACCTGTGGAACGTTGCAGTTTGTTGCATAAAATTATTACGTTAAATTATTTTTGTCTTTGTTTAGTAGTGGTTTATTTAAGGCTGTTGATGACAGTTGAAGTATATGTATCATGTATGTACCTAATGTTGTAGTAAACCTATCTTTGAGTTGTTTAAAATCGTTGTTTAACTTTTACTGGTGGTCGCCAGTGGTCGACCATAATTCATTTTTCTTGTTTTTTACGTATTTCTGCACTTCTCTTACATTGAAACTTTAACTATGCCAATGACATACTCCTCTCTTCGTATATTTTTTTAAAAGGGGTACAAAATTTGCTTCATGTATTAATATGTATATTGATTACTGTATAAATTAGGACTGTTAAATATCCAGAAACATAAATAAAGAACAAAACCATAAAATAAATGAACGAATGATTCCCCAAAAATTGATGGAAAACACAACGAGAGATGAATTATGGACTTCTTTCTATAATGTTAATAAATAATGATAAAAGTTTGAACGTTAATTAGGGATGTACATGAAAAACAAGTACAAGGTGCAAGGAACGCCCATAATCGTCGCCTTGCGATCCGTCAGCTTTCAGCGGTTCAAATGTTCTATCAGTCACTAAGAGAACGGCCGGCTACCAGCACGCGCTACAATTCGGTAACTCGGCTCACGTTTCAGATACGTTATCGACGACGCCCCGTAAAAAGTTACGATGATTTATTTCTATCAACTTTTAGTTACAGTAGTGAGTTGTCTAAAATACAAAATTGGTTACAACTGTAAATACTAATTATATGAAGTTTTGGTAAATGTTTTGGTCTATAATATTTTTGTAATCGCTGTGGTGATGCTATCAAAATTATGTTATGCTGAAATAATAGTGAAGCATGTTGTGTAAGTATTGTTTTAAACTTCATTCGTAAACCGAATTTTTTTTAAAAGACATTATTAATTTTTAGCCATGTTTTAAATTAAATGAATTATCCTTTAATAAATTTATTAGTTTAAATATATTATAACGTATATAACATATATAACAACGTATATAACAGATTCACAAAAGATTGAAATGAGTAAAACTAGCTAATTTTAAGCTATAAATATCAGGGCTTAAAAAAATGTTGTCATATACATGTGTTAAGGAAATGTCGGTCATCTAGTTATCAATGTTAAAATATGAACAGTAGAAATATTATCTTAAGACTTAACGTGTCATATTCATTATTCATGTCAAGATTTGATCCATATTCATAATGTCAACCAAACAAAATACTAAATCGTATGTTCACGGGTAGTAATGTCAACTAAAATATATATTCCCATCAATGACTATGGTATGACATCTGAAAGCAATATAAATACTTGTTCGTTTCGAAGGAGGTTCTAAAATAACTGTTGTATACTCTAAGGTTATCTGAAACGAAAAATATCGAATAAAAATCCCTTTTCCGCTTCATTACTTTGTCGTTGAGAACGTTATCACATCATACGAAATATTTGTATGCGAGATGCTTGATGTTTGCCATATTAAATTCTTTGTCTTGCTTATGTGTATGTTTTGTTTGATACGGATGAAAAACTTAGGAATAAGTATTGTACATTTTGATTACAAAAGGCTCGTAATCGTAGTCCTCTTATTTCAAAGCCAATATGAACATAAAGATTAGAGATGAAGAGAGCTACATAAAATTTTGCAAAAATACTATTTTAAATTATTAGAATAGTTTCAATAAAGGCGCTTTTTATAAACAAAACCGCAATATTTTTTAGATCACCTGGTACAAAAAGTAATATATTGCATGCATATCAACATTTGTGAATTAGTTATCTTCGTATGAAATAATTACTAGAGTCGCTAGGGGTCTCTGACTACACCTTACAGTAATACCTTTTACATATTTCGACAGATAATCCTTTGAAACAGGTCAAATTGAATACATTGAAGATTGCTTATTCAGGATCACATAGGACTTTGTTTACTTTAATGTACTAATAAAATATGGATTATGCCTTTCCCTTTAACATGAAAAATTATTATATTCACAAAATCCCTTTTCATTGAAATTGCAATTTCATGTCGAAATTTACATAATAAGGTAATTTTCGATTCCTCTTAGTTATTTTAAACTATTGTTTTTTAATTTTGCCAAATAAATATTAAAAAGAACAATGTCGGAAATGTGTATAAATCTTCATAATTGTTGTAACATCATGTATAAATTTAAGAAAATGTTGTTAATTAAATTAAAGAAATAACCTTAAAGCTAAAACGCACTCAACAGCCCATTGGAAATCAGATTGTATGTTAGGTAACCGAAATTTTCATACTGTAATCTTGTATGTAGTTTGAGTTAATTGCGGGCTGTTTGACGCTTATCGCTTTGTGAAAAGCGTAATTTAATAGGCAGGCAATGATTATTCCCAATTCTTCATTATACAAGTGAAAAATTGGGTTTCATCATAAATTGACATTAAATTTAAAGAAGATTGAAATATTTTTTTTGGAATTTTGTATGAAACACATGCAGCTAGAATGAATAGCTTTTCTAGAACACTACAAGAATTTCCCTGCATTTTTCAGTAGATTTAACTAGTAGATACGCATTGGTATTGATTATATAGGACCTTGGTTCTTATAACGGAGTTTTATCTGTAGAAGATAATACTATTATTATTATTTATTGTTTATGGGTGGAGTACTAATACGGACTGCCTCTGTGGCGCAGTGGTAGCGAATGCAACTGCTGTCCATGAGGTCTCGGGTTCGATTTCTGAGCCGGACCAAACGTTTGTATGATCTGCAAATATTTGTTTCGGAGTTTGGGTGTTTTCTGTGTATAATATGTATGAATTTACAAAAAAAAGTATATAAGTATTAATATCAGTTGTCTAGTACCCATAGTACAAGCTCTGCTTAGTTTGGGACTAGATGGCGTTGTGTGTTAAAATGTCTTAACATATTTATTTATTATTTACATATTTAATTACGTCTAGTGCCCAAAGGTACACATTAATAGACTTTTCCAATTATGGCATGCGATGTAAGTTACAGATCCCACAATTTGGCGTAATACGGTTTCTTCCCTCACGGTTTTAATCAACATGTGAATTATTTTACTCGTAACGATGGTTAAGAGCTTATTTCGTTAAGTTTCTTAGGCTGATTATATTTATTCATGCTTTTTCTTCCAGTATGTAAAACATTTAAAACATTAACTTAAAATCTATAAATAGATAAACTTAATAACGGTTTATATTTAGTTTTACTTGCAAAATAATATAATCTTTTTTTTCTATATGTAAACCCGTATCAGTCGATTTCCCTCTTCCGTTTCTTCGTAGTTCACTATGATATTTCGTAGTGTTCCAGAGTATGTGACTCTATTGTAAGCTACCCTCAGTTCTATTGCGCTGGAGTATAGCCTAGGGAAAAAACACTGTCCCGCCGCAAACCCCGGTGGGGTGAAGGCCCGAGGAGGTTTCCAAACGTAAAAAAGAAAGGGAAAGAATCACTGAGAAACCGATGGGTCAAAATAACGTAAAACCAAACGGCACTTTAACGATCGTGAGAGTAATTATGCGATTGAATACACAACAGAATCTTGGTACAAATAAAACTGCTTGAATGACGATTTATTTCCACTTTACCGATCAGTGAGAGATGTGAGGAGGGTCTTTTGGCAGGGGTTTCAAGTGCCTGTTCTCTTTGAGGGTCGTACGTCGGGGTCAGATCAGCTTTTGTATTAATTACATTGAAGACAAAAACTTTGTGGAACCCTTAAAGATTGATTGTTGCGAGTATCGTTGTGGTTATCGGGACCCATCCTTGTTAAATGTCACGTAAAATCTCCCTTATCTTATTACATTTGCCTTTTTCGAACATCTTGACTTTAGTTCTTTTTGTTACCTTATTAAAAGCAAATTACTATGAACTTCAAATTATACTAAAACAACATTAAATATTCTGAACTGTTTAATATTTTTTTAAGTGCCATAAAATATTCTAATTTTAATCTTTATATTTCAAGAACATAATTTTCAAACCAGGAAAATCTATGATACCAGATGCTTGTTTTGTTACGCTTCATTAGACGGAGATCCGTAGTAGATATATTATAGACTAGCTGAGCCCCGCGGTTTCGCCGTGGGGCTAAGCTAATTTTTATTTAAGAAACTTTACAAACTAAATCTACAAATCTACAAAACGCCAAAGAAACATTGAATATGTGCTTCGACGTCACAGTGGTAGCGTACGTGCCTGTTGTGCATGAGGTTTTGGGTTCGATTCCTGGGTCGGACCAAATGTTTGTATGATCTGTAAATATTTGTTTCAAAGTTTAGGTGTCTCTTATGTATAATATGTATGTATTTACAAAAAAAGTATATAAGTATTCTTTGAGTCAATCTAGCTTTCATAGTACAGTTACTATATTGCTTAGTTTCAAGTTGGATGGCATAGTGTGTCAGATATCCTTCATGTTTATTAATTTATATATCAAAGTTTTATAACCTTACATTCATAGGTTTACTCTCAGCCTGTATTCCCGAAGGGGTCTGTAAAGTTTAAAGGCGTATGAAGACATCGATCGACATTAACCGAATAAAATTCTAATTCCATTCTCAAATGGAGTAAATTTGAAATAAATATACTTTTATATTTATAAACCCATACATAGTATAGAAACATTACATACAGAGACAGAAGATATACTGGTGCTCATCACATAATATTTGTCCTGGGTTTGACTGGGAACAACTGAAGTTTGAACCACATCGAAATACATTGAACGCTGTCTCGGCTTCAATTGGTTGAAACATAATAGTTATAACCACATCAGAACCAGGCCAAAGTTGTATGTAACTAGTTAGTGCAACTAGGTCTTACGTATGAAAGTTCCAACCTTGAGTGGGAATATTCGTGAAGTCCTCGTGGAAAATGTATAAAGGACATTCTCTATTCTTTAGGTTAATAAGTTCAGGTATTTATAATAAAAATAACTGTTAGTTTCACTTCCTCCATGAAATTAGGCACTTAGTTGTAATTTATTAATGCATTTCACTACAGTTTGTTGAAGTCATAGATTGGTCGATATAGGAACATTGGTAGATATGACATAAAGGTAGTCAGTTAACGGACTTCAAAAAGGAGGAGGTGAGGTGGGGCGCTCATAGCTTAGTTGCACTCGGTGATTAGAAACAATCACCGAGGGTAAGCAACGACGGCGCGGTCATTACCTGGATGGGTGACCGCTGGTGGCATGTTACCATGAGCGTCTCCGTGGTTCGGAGGTCACGTTAAGCAGTCGGTCCCGGATGCTATCATACGATAACAGTCGTGAAGCTTAGTTGGAGGCATTTGGGCAGCTTAAAAACATACAACGGCTATATAACTAGCCACAATGTATTCTTGCTAGTCCCCAACCCGCACCTGGCCAGCGTGGGGACGTATGGTCTTAACCCTCTCCTGAGAGGAGACTCGAGCCCAGCAGTGGGACATTATGGGTTGTTGATGAGGTAATTAAACCGTGATAGTAGTACAGTAAGTTCATAATTTTTTTTTTTACTATATAATACTAAAAAACTTTTAAGTTACTTGAAAAAAGATCAACTTTCTGTTCCAATTACATTAGATAACATATTTTATGAACAGGTCAAACAATAACTAGACACGTCTAGCTAGGTTCAGCGAAGCGACTAATACGCTCTGATTTTTGCTGACACCATCTTTTGGAATTAATGACAATGGACATTGAACGTTTGAAATTCGACGTCGAAAATTAATTTCAATATTTGTGGCTTACTAACACGGGTTTTTTCAATGTCAACTATCTGCGGGAAATAAAAAATAGACTAAAAACAAATTCAATTAACTTTAGCTGTTTTTATTGATAAAAGAAAGAATTCAGTTAAGATGAGCGATGAGTTTCTTAAGGTAAATCTACTTTGAAACATTGATTTTTGTTTAAAAGAACAAAATAAGTAGTATGTTTTTACGGAGAGATTTGTTAGAGTTTTTGTTTTTCTATCGTCTATATTGAAATAAGAAATTGTCGTGAGCTTCTCTCGGTATCTTATAACTCTGACATTTACGATGCAACAAAAAGACTTACTAAAACTGAAACTTTTCCTTTTAATTATATACATTTTAAGTAACTATTCAAAATATAATATAGCGCATAGTATATGTAAGTATGTGTTAAATAATGTTATACGTTAAAGAAATGATCGGGTGAATGGTGTTGGGGAAGGTGTTGCCATATACGTAGCGTACGTACGTAACAATAGTCCTTTTCAAATTATTGATTTGTCACACAACATCCACCAAACGCAGGTGAACATTTATTTTGGAATTAGAGCTCTTCCATTCTCAAATGTTACTAGGTGTGTACTATGGTTCCTCTTCACGTATATTTTTTTCTCATCCTTTGAAATACTCTTAGAATGTATAACATCTGCTAACAGTCACTGTATTTTCATGGGAGAATTTAATACATTCCTTCTCCAATGTAGTCAAGTCATATTATGTGTCTGTTCTCCCATTGAATGCTACTCACCACTTTCCTAATTTGATCCGTCCATTCTAGATTCAGTTGCTAAGCATGGACAGTACTCAGTTGATGAATTTTCCAACCATGACCTGATATTCCTGTCTTATAAATTACGCCCCCCTAAATCTAGAGCCAAAATCCTACTGCAACTTAATTTAAGGGAGATAAATCTCCAAGCACTTCGTCGGGATGATAACAAAATCAACTTTTTTAGTGATAAATTAACCAGCCTCTATGACACGCATGCGCAAGTTCGGGCTGTAAGGCTTAAACATTTACCCATGCCATGGCTAACAGACCAAATAAAACATTTAACATGCAAAAAAATTGTAGCAAAAAGCAAGTTCGAATCTCGGCCAACATCTAGCTACAGGTAAAAATATACCTATAGTCATTCGAAACATTTACGTTAAGGCTTACAGGAAAACACAATACCACAATATTCATAATTCGGTCGAGAACATGGACCCGGGTAAATATGTAAGTTCCCCAAAACGTTAGTAGTGGGTAACTTAGATTTACGGTTAGATTCTAAACAAATTGACATCGAGTTGCTAAATTAACATTTCTCATCTTCACCTACAGTCAGACCAGTAAGGCAATAATCTTTCTAAGCTTCCAACTTACTTACCTACTGTTCTGTTCTGGTTGTGATCTTTGAAAAAAGTATTAAATCCATAACTTCCAACGCTGTTGGAAGTGATTGTATAAGCCGATTGTTGTCTGCTGGGGTCCAACAGGGTGTTTTATCTCTTTAACTTTTTTCTCTATATTTATGATTTCTATCTATAAGTCATTAACCTCATCATATTACCTTTATGCAGATGATTTTAAAATTTCTATGTGATTAGAGTAATCGGTATGGGGTTGTAGTGAATCCGTCTAAGACTTAGCTTTTTGCTGTGGGCAGTCTCAGGGTATTGTCAAGCATAGCTTCCAAACATAATGTTTAACTGCACTACCAATGAGTACCTGCGATAAAAATGTAGGTATTTACATTGATAATATCCTAACCTGGGGTCCACAACTGCCACTGCGACTGCAGTAAGGACTCGGCCCAGCACACGCTGGCGGTGTGCCCCGCTTGGGCACCGCAGCGTCGGGCCCTCACTGCAGTCATCTGAGGAGATCTCTCGCTGCCGGCCGTCCATGGCCGGCGGCGAGAGCAGTTTTACCGCGGTCGCGATCTTCTGGGAAGTCATCTCGCAGAAGGAGGCAGCGGAGAAGGCCCGGGAGGACGATCTCCACTCGGACCCGATCCGCCGCCGGCGAACCGGGCAGCGGAGGCGCGCCAGCGTCTCATGCCGCCCTTAGTATGGCCGCGGATGGGCGGGACGGGTTTTACCCCCCCGCCATCTGCTTCACAGGACAGCCGCGAGAGGGCGACGTTACGCGTGTGCCGTACGTCGCCTGAATTGAGAGGATTTCACATCTAGAGACGGTGCCCGCTTCAGCGCAGAGTGGTACACCGTGTGGTTTTAGTCGGTTCGATTCCGACACACCGCCCCGCCGTAAATCCCGATGGGGTGAAGGCCCGAGGGGGTTTCCACACGTAAAAAAAGGGCCCCACAATTGCGAGAGGTCAGTCGTGCATCGGAGGGATCCTTGTGAAGACTACGAAATTTTCAGCTAACGGCTACTACTAAAATTGCACTAGCACAATACTTTCTTTTTTCTATACTCTACGCTGATGTCAGTTATCTCGATATCACGAAAATAAACAGCGGCAACTGGACAAACTCGAGTGCTTTCAATTTTTTTTTATTAGATTCATATTTGGACTACGCAAATCTGATCATGTATCTGAAAATCGCAATCTGCATAAGTGGCTCCGAATTCGCCTTCGACGGAATGCTTAAATTCTTTTCTTACTATATAGTATTTTATTTCATCCATGCACTTCGCCTTATTTAAACGAATGCTTTATTTTTCTCAGTGATACACATACAAAATCCCTGAGATCATTCGAATATCAGGAATTAGCAGTACCAACTCACTGCACCAGGTTTTAAGATAAGTCGTTTACAGTACAGAATGCCCGACTATGGGATGATTTGCCAATGGTTATAAGGTGTGCCAAATCTTCACTCAAAGAACATTACCTATCATCATAATTTATGATTTACCTAAAACACTTTATTTTTTTGTATTCATCTCTATCGAAAATGTAGAAATTGTGTATTTATATGTGGATGAATTTATTCGTTTGTATTTATGTGTACTCCTAATTCTCTTATTTAGTTTCATCTGAAATGATTTTTTATTCATTTTTTGCCCCAAAACTACCCATGAATTCGACTTTCTACAGTCACCATTTATCCATCCAAAGGTTGTCTGTAAGAAATTGCTTTTTAGTGATAAGGCCGCCATTAACTGATATACAATAAAGGGTATTTTATTCTACGTCGCGTTGTTCTATATTCTTGGTACTTTTTTATTATTATTTCCTAGTATTTTAATTTAATTTTATTACGGTTATTGTAAAAACTAATAAAATCTGCGTTTAACAAACATTAATAATATTTACTACATTATTATCTACATTTCGTAACTTATTTATATCTTAGAACTGTGATGTTTTACCATATCTAATTTTGTGAAATACATTGGGATGAGTTTGTTCCAAGGGTATTTAAATTAAATGTATAAATCACGGACTTCGATTCCAAGCACCTATTTCTGCCATTATGTTGAAGTTTTTTTTTTTAAATAGCCTAGTAATTTAGAGGGCGATATTCTTCACAGAGTTTGTGTAAACGGGACACGTACGTAACGTTCGTTCGTTTTCTAGGAGCACAAAAGGTCCGAAAAGTTAGTTTTGTATTGTAATCAAGTTTAAAAAACTTATTAAATACAGTGCAGTGTTGAATTATTTTCAAATTACAAGATTTTCATTCGTATTTGAGGCAGGGAACCCCTCTCAAAATTACATTAAAAAATAATAACGACTGAATAATAAAGTATAGAAACGAATTGAAAAAGTTTCATGCTCGTTTTTAATTAAGCGTTCAAAACGAAATGTCTTTTTGGATATTAATAGCAACATTGCTATTTAAATTAAATCTTAAATAAATATATTTCTTAGAGAAACAGTGTTTTAATAAATAAGCGTCATTGTCCTTCATTCAAACAAGTAAAATTAAGTGTTGAAAAATTTGCCATTTATATACCATTTAAATATTATTTTTTTGTTAGGAACGATGTTTTAAAGAGGAAGTAACGCGCTGAATTTCAACTATAATAATTTCACAAAATACAATACTACTACAAAAAAGAAGCATAATAATGGAAATACTTCTATGTTACTAAGAGTGATCTTTTTGATTACGATTTTGATATTGAGTAGAACGAACGCAGAATAAAAATATTTTATACCAGGGAGATGTCAATCAATCAAAGTATTAGATGTTTCGGAAAACAATCAACCACACTGAAATATCCCATGGGTATGTCAACATCCGGCTAATGAACAAAAGGGTTGGGCAGTTGTATACTCGTATATAACACCTATCACCTAAGTAAATACTTGAGGATGAAATCATTTTAGTGGTCAGGTATGTTCATTGGCTCATCTTTTAGATTTTAACAAAGCTAATTTGTTGTGTATGCACTAAATCCATTATTCAATTAAGGATTTTAAAGGATTGAAAGCAAACTACAATACCAAGGCTTCCTACAAGACTCATAAGTGAGACTATACTATATCAAGAAGATTCTTTATTGGCTACCCGATTTCAGTTATTTGTGTCATTCCGAACGGTGTTTACTTTTTGTACAAATAAATATATTATTTTTACAATGGTAAGCCGGATGATGTTCAACGTATTATGAAGATTATGCTTAAGCGTTTTTATAGCAAATTTCTTTATCTGATCTCCTTGAAATAAAAATAAACTTGCATTATTTTTTTAAGATTATTTTGTACTTGGACAGAACTTTGCAGGTACAGTATTTATACTAAACAAGCCGCATCCAAAAAAATATATTACTGTTTGCAAATAATAGACCAAATAAAAACAATATTTAATAGTGTGCTGCATGTTATGTCAAAGTTAAAACTAATTCAGGTCAAATATTTTAGAGTTTTTGAAGCGTTCATAAAGAAACTTAAATTTTTTATATCTATAGGCGATTAGAATGAGAGATCAAAGATTCAAGAACAAACAACCAAGATTCTAGAAATGTTAGAAAAAAATGAGGGCCACTGTAATCTTATTTATTTTACAAAACTTGTTAACTAGGCTCAACTTATTTTACTAGACTTTGTTTGAAGATTCTTTCTCTAATTAAATGTAGAACATTTAATTCGTCCATCCTTCAGGATACGATATTTAAAAAAATGTGGGACATTTTGACCGCTTACTTATTTTACGAACCTTTTTAACTTAGGCTCGAGTTATTTTACTACACTTTGTTTGTAGATTCTTGGCAGATACTCTAAGCTGGAGATTAGTCTAAAAACTGTCCTTAGAAATTGAATGCATGCATCATTTTACACTCTGCGTTGTTCGAAACAAGAGTTGTGCAATACGATGATTTTAATTGCTGTAATATTTGAAAGAGCCTATATATTTTAGGTTTATTGATATTAAGGTTACTAGCGGGATGGCTGAGATGACTCGAGTGTCTATTGGCAAATCCACAACTTAAAGGTTTTGTTAGTTGATTACATTTGATAAACATTACTTTTTTGTAACTGTTAGTGCTTTAACACATTACTTACTCAAAATGTCGAGTAAGAGTTTAAAGACATTTGGGGTTTATTTCTGTGGCTCTGGTAATTCTCTTCATATTTTGTTAAAAATTTATTTCACTACACTTTGTCTAAATAAGCGCGGATTAATCTATTATTTTAAGCAATGATTAGCTTTAACCACCAAAAAATGAAAGCTAAAACTTACTTTCTAAAGAGACGTTTATGTCTATCAGTGAATATAGTGATGATGATGAATACATCAAATTTAATATTTTGAAAAAGAACACAATTATATCCGACTAGCTTTTGCCTGCGACTTCGCTCGCACCGAAGTAGATATACATATTTTATAAATATTTCAGTCCCCAACCCGCACTTGGCCAGCGTCGGGACGTATGGCCTTAACCCTCTCCTGAGAGGAGACCTGAGCCTAGCAGTGGGACATTATGGGCTGTTGATGATGATTAATGATGAATATACTTTGTTGTTGTTGTTGTTTGATTGATATTGCTTTACCTCATTATTTAAAAAAGAAATTAAGCACATCCATCACAGGAATAAATACAAATTTTAATCCCCGACACTAAGCACTAGGAAAGGAATTTCCAAAATTCCTTTCTTAGTGCCCACTTGTGTTATATAAAGAACTTACATGCAAAATTTCAGGATTCAAGGTTTGGGCTGTGGGTTAATCTCTGGGTATATTAGTCAGTCACCTTCCTCTTTTATTACTATAGATTTCAATTTCAAACATATTCATTTGACAAAACTTATTTTGGTACGTATACTATTGTTGTACACGTTCCAAAATTCGAAGAAGTGGCAAAAGTTCCCTATTACAATTTTGTATGTACGTTCTAATTATAACGTCTCTATCATACTAGCGACTAAGAAACTTCATTTAATATAATTCCGTCTAATAGTTTTGCAAATAATATTAATATTAATTACTGTGAGTTTAATACCTTCAGACGAGCGATTCTTGTTGATAAACAATCTAATTCTCGGAAAAGGCTCCAACGGTTTTCATGAAACTTAGTATGCAAGAGGTTTCGGGGGTGATAAATCGATCTAGCCGAGATTATTTTTAGAAAATTTACCAAAAAATACCGAGGAAAGCTCGGTCATCCGGATACTAGCAATTATATTTTAAATACTATATGCCTGCGGCTCCATCCGTGTATATGTCGGTTATCGCGGCAAATAGTAGCCTGTGTTGTTCTGATGTATCAGCCATATTACTGTAAAGTTTCATCCAAATCCGTTGAGTAGTTTTTACGTGAAAGAGTAACATGCTTACAAACTTTCGCGTTTTTTATATTAGTAGGATGTTTTTTAAAGCGATTTTAAATGGGTATATAGCATAGATGACGCAAATTACACCTTGATTTAAGGAAATGGCTGAAGACGCTATATGATAGCTGTAGGAGACGACTACTTCCAGAATAGGTCTTCTGGAAGTAGTCGTCTGTGAGTGTGTGTGTGGGTTTACATCACATGAATTCAATTGCCACGCTGAACGATTTCGGCTTCGGCGAAACATATTAATGTTTGCACTGATTTTTTTTGCGCTGAAATCAGCGTCATTCTACTACTACATTACAATGCACAGATACGTTTTGGCAGTAGTACAGATACGTTTTGGCCATGTGTTTGAGCGAGCGTAACAACGTGTCTAAATCGTATCGACATTTAGATATTCTATAATCATTTTTGTTATTAAATATTTATGAATATTTTAGTGCTTTCATAGAGGCCCACAATTGACTTACGCATTACGCTACGTCTTCTTTGTGATCTATTTCAGAAACAGTAAACCTACTTCAGAAATAATGAAAACAAAACTTTTAGGGATTTTGTATATAATATATGTTATGAACCAAAATATACAATCTTAACACGATTAGAGTCATTTAGTAAACGAGCAGAGATATCGCAACACCAGAGGCACAAGTGCGTTGCCGGCCTTTGGAGGGTGGGGGGATTTGCGTATGGGCCTCCTGTGTCGTCACTCACTCGGTGAGACACAGCGAAAGCACAGTTTCACACCGGTTTTTTGAGAGGCCGAGGTATCGGTCCAGCCGGCCCATTCATGCCAAAGCGTGGCTCTCTCACGGCCATTTTGTTGCTTTTTATATCTTAAGGCACGAAACTATGTTGACAATGTGATGAAACAATTTGTGTCACTTAAAAAAACAAGTTTTAAATAGAAAATTATAAAGTTTTCTTTTCATAAACTTTTATTATTATGCAGCTTAAAATTTCCTTTAACAGTTATTCATTATATTTCGTTTGTCTATACTAATACTTAGACAAGTTTAGAGTTATAAGGCTTAGACATATATATGGGCCAAAAGCATAATTCTATATAATTTTTAAAATATTTAAAAATAAAATTTAGCGCTGTAAATAACAATATGAAAGGCTATATAGTAATAAAAATTATTTCATCATTATCGAAAACCTTTAACTGTCCTCTGCTTTACATAGCTCTCTCATTAGAAAGTAGGTTTTGGTCTACTAGACTTTGATATAGGGCTTGTTCCAAGTTTTCTTCTCTTGCTTTTTTTTGCGTAGTTTGTCGCTTAGCCGGTGACAATCTGTATTCTTAATCCATCGATCGCCCATACGGACAAAAAGTGATTTATACGAACCTCAACTCAGTTTTCGGTAAATTAATTTCGAAAATCATAACTACACTAAATCTAACCGAATTAGTCGCATGAAAACACATACCTCACTGACATGTGGATTCTATTATCCACATTTCTAGATATTTGAGAAAAATGTTCCTTCTATTCCAACAAATAAGACGTCTGGACAATGTTATTTATATATTTGTATTTTGAATGCGAAATGGACGAGAAAACTTGATTTATAGTCTTTCTATACGCGTTATAGATATTTTACATGACCCCTATAACTATTTGAGATTTGTTGAAAGTAAACTATTGGCAACAAGAAAAGGAATGTAAGTCTTATTGCTACTTATAATAATAATCTTTAAAAGTAACCAGTCTATTGCTGTTGGCGTAAGCTCGCAAAAACCCAGTGGTCAATCAGTTTGTGCTAATTCACAAAATCAACATTGACTCGGATGACCTGGATGGTCCATAGCACCTAGCGAGCTAAATGTAAAGTTAGGAAATTGAATGATAAAATTATGAAAAGAGATCTACTAATGTTTGTAATACAATACTTATTCTAACCAACTAACTAACAGGTGTTCGTGAGGAAACTCAAGAGTGACTTTTATAGAGTTTCATGCGATACGATTACGTGGTATTTGCTAAGGCTCCCTCTTAAGGTCTCGTATAATTAATTAAAGCTCTCTTAAATAATACTCACTGAGAGCCTGACGTTTATGAAACAAATAAAAACACCATTTTGCTTTTTACTGAAACATCGAATAATTTGCGTTTTTAAAAATCAACGTAGACTAAACCTATGATACCTAAGTATATATAGCCTGCGGTGTATATCACTTGTACAAATTTGTATAGTTTCGTATTTCATACTATATAAAATTAATATAAGAATTTCGCGATTCATAGTCATGTATAGTCCATAGCAGATATATGGTCATAATATATATATTGTTAAGATAAGTACTATTTGTGATCAAGGGTTGACTAAGATTGTTACTGATCGTATTAATTCCTATATTAATAACTATTGTGACTTTATACCTTTTAATAACTGAAATTTTTCGTTCCGAGATTTTACTCGCAGAGAAAATACTGCGCACAAAACTTGATGAAGCTAACTAAACTTAACTAATTAAACGCAACGTTTCGTTACGTTCGCTAGGTAGTATGTGAAAACAATGCGTAAGTATATCAAGGTGTAATTTAATTAAGGTAACTCTGAATAATAACCTATAATCTATTAAAATTTCAAGTTAATTGTATTTTGATAAGGGTTTTCACACATAAGAATGTTGGATAATGTCAGAAGGTTTAGACTAATTCTCAGAAATTTTAGCACCTGTCGGAGTACTAACTAAATTTCAAAATGGGTTTTAAGAATCTTAGGAAAGGTATTGTTTTTAGTTAGTTTGAGTTTAGTTTTTTTTAATAAAATAATATACATATTTGTTACCTACATTTCATATATTTTATTTTATTATAAGAAAATTTAACAACACTTGCATTATAATTACGGCATAACAGAGTTTCGTGATACTAAAATTAAAACAAAATAATTGTTATTGTGAATTCTAGTGAAACCACTTATATGCTGATGATCATCTTCACGATATATATATATATATATATATATATATATATATATATATATAAAGTTATAGTTAGTAAATGATGGTATATTGGAAAAAAATAACAAATGCATATATCTAGTCTAATCCGTGATTTGAGAAGTTTATGTGATATATTTTAATAAATAAAACATTAATAACAAAATAAAATACTATTTGTTTATTAGTACCACCTTCTAATATTCAGTTACTAAAGATATTCTAATTTGTCTGCAAAGCTTATTTACAAAATACATCTCGAAATTTCTTTTAATAAAAGGTGCCTCACCAAAAATGATTTAAGACCTAAATGTTTAATTAAACCCAAAACTTTCATTTCAACAACGGTATTAATAACAAAGAGTTTTTTTTATATTTTGGATGGTTTTGATACATAAATATTCTCCTAATTCATTTGTTTATAAACGGATCTGCGCTATAAATTAATTGAAAATTTTATATAGTCTGGGAAACGTCTGCAAAAAAACATAAAATGGTCAGTTTTAGCAAGTTATGGTATCTCTGAAAAAAGCATTACGTTTTTTGAGGACAAAGTTACGTATTGAAGTTCTACACCATATACATTGAAAACATTTTCGTGGTTATTTTTAAGTACGTATAAATTATCTCAAAGACCTGATCTAGTAAGTTTCGATACGACTACATCGACTGAGCGTAATTTAATAAACCCTCAAGAAAGTATGTAACGAGTTTATAATTATTTTTTTAAAAACTTCCTGAAACACTTTAGATTCGTTTACACATTAATTTGTTATTAGTTAGAAGTAGCCAGCATTGACTATTTTATCCTTTTTTTGTTGATGGAGAGGACTTTTTCGGATCGCCCGTAACTTGGGGATAACATCCCGACGACAGGCGGCCTTAGGTACCATCTGTGAGAATACGAACCTTTATTTCAGGTCCCTCAGAATTGACGCCACGCCTTAAATAACACACAACGCCATCTAGTACCAAGCTAAGCAGAGCTTTTGTTATGGGTACCAGACAAGTGGTGTAAACACATATATAGTTTTTTTTGTAAATACATACTTATTATGCATAGAAAACACCGAAACTCTAATACAAATATTTGCAGACTATACAAATACTTTAGTCCGACCCGGAAATCGGATCCGAGACCTCAAGCACAGCAGTTGCATACGCTACCACTGCGCCACCGAGTGCAAGACCTTGTCAGGCCCCAGAAAATTTTTTCTCTGCCATTGTTGCCACGTGATTAAATTTTTACGAGAACATTTTGAAGATAAATTGGTAGCTACGTAATAAAGGAATAAATAGGCTCCTACTGGCCAATTCCAGATGTTCGTACATATTTAAATTTCATTTTTAATATGCGCTTTAGGCACTCATAGCCTAGTTGCACTGGGTGACTGGAAACAATCACCGAGGGTAAGCAACGACGGCGCGGTCAGTGCCTGGATGGGTGACCGATGGCCGCATGTTACCATGAGCGTTTCCGTGATTCGGAGGTCACATTAAGCAGTTGGTCCCAGTTGTTATCATACGATAAAAGCCGTGAAGCTTAGTTGGAGGCCTTAGGGCGGCTTACAAACATCTAACAGCAAGATACGTAGCCACAACGTATTCTTGCCAGTCCCCAACCCGCACTTGGCCGGCGTGGGAGCGTATGGCCTTAACCCTCTCCTGAGAGGAGACCCGAGCCCAGCAGTGGGACATTATGGGCTGTTGATGATGATTAATGATGAATATACTTCTACAGAAATACAAAACGCTGTATTGAAATGACAGTGAAAATAAGCACTAAAGTTACATTCTGTTCTTACTTTATATAAAAATCATTAAAAGAATTTTATACATTTAATAACTTCTAAATATATTAGAAAAAGTATAATAATAAAAACAGGTCTGCCTTTGCCCTAACCATCGCTTTCTCGGTCACTGTACCAGAAGTTACTAGTGAATACGTATTTTTTTAAATATATTTAAAATGTAATTCGTTTCTAAAATACCTATATAAATATAAAATAAAAAGAATAATAATAATGAAATCTATTTAGCATCTTGCAGTGTTTTTTCTTAACCACTTAGCCAATTTTCAAATGTAAAGGCAAGTATTGAAAATCATGTACGTTCACCCTTCTCAAGTTATGTCTGTACGGGATTTCCTATTGTATAATTCTTGTTTCCATGGCTTTCTTCTTTATGAGTCCGGTTTAAATTGAGGTTTGCGGATTGTTTTGGTCTAAGATCTGGAACGTACATTTGTACTTTTACTGGTTTAAGAGGAGACACTTATATTGGTTAAGTTGTAGGGAGCTGGGTTTGATCATTCAACTCGAATTTAATGATGCAGAACAATACGGGTTCTCCTTTAAGATATTGATTTTATTTACTCAGCAAGTAATACTTTTTTTTGGTAAATAAAATAATAGAAACACGCAGTGTTTGGTAGTGTAATATTTTATATTTATGCATAATTACTTTGAAGGTTAGCGTACAATGAAACAAAGGAAAGTTTATTTTAAGCTCTTCTGACTTTTTACTAAGTTAAGCTCACATCAATCTACCCGTGACTATGAGCGGTATATTCCGTTCTAAACACCGATATAGAAGGTATTGTAATTTTTTCAATAACTTTATCAAGAATAAACCTGTCGATAAAAAACAAGTAGAATAATTTGTTGGGTATAAATTGAAAAACCAATTAAATCCCACAATTTAATTAAACTCTTATCCAAATAAGGTTTTAACTATCGAAATTGTTATCCCTTGAATGGATAACTAAGGGTTTCATAATTTTCCAATATCGATATTTGGTAAGTTTTGGCCAGGCTCCAAAAGCAATATATTTAAGGATTTAATTATTATTCTGATGAAGATATAAGTGGGGACTCCTTTCAGAAATATTTCAGTAATGGCGATTTATTAGATGTGTTTGTTGCGTCCAAATTATCACATAATTTGCGTACCGTATCTCGCAGGTCTATTGTTTTATTAATTTTAACGAACAATAGAGCCATCCCTTTCATATGCTCGATATGTTAATTTAATTTAAAATAACATAAAGAATTTAGGATTATAATAACATTATGGACTATAGCACCTCTTAATGGAATATGAAATTAAATTGGACGTACAATTAGATTGCGATGAAAACGATTCTATAGAAAAGTATCGTATAATATCGTGATAAGTAATTTTAATTTGATGATGTACCATTGCCTGCAATGATGTTTCAATATTTATTGATTTATTCACTACTTACTATTGTATCTTTCTCTATGACAGTAAATAAATGGTGCAGAAGTATCACTAGCCCGCCATAGTGTTGGTCACGATGCTGCATTGCTGCCTTGTATGCATTCGCATTGAGTGTAGTGACCACCACTCTTGAATTCTGCTTATACTTTCCATCAGACAGAATAGAGTCATTTTAGCGGGGTCATACATTAAAAAAAATAGAAAAAATAAAGTAGAAGATGAGACGGTAATAATTTTTTAATATCTTCTCATATTATACTTTTTATATTTCTCAATGTCTTTAAGATATATTTATACACATTAGGTTGAATGATTTAGTAAATTGCATGGTAAATAAGATCGGTCGTCACTTAAATCCTTACGCCCAACTATAATTCACGAATCCCGAAAACGCACAAATCATTACTATTTTATCTAAAAAATGTAGTTTTCATTTTTAATCTGGCATAATTATTAAGATTAATAGGGTATCAGTTGCTGTCACTCCCTGATAAAAATATTATAAATTGCGCTATGGTGATTTAGAAAAGCTATGAGATAAAAAAATAGGATAAGGAGTAGTTATATCTTTGTAATTTTTATTGGATGTGTTATGTTGACCATTATTGACCTACTGTGTGGGAAACTCGATGTCCCCGTTACTCTTTCCCTTGGCGCGCACGCTTCGCAGCGTCCGCGCCTCCACCCGAGTCAGCTTCTTCTATGTCTCACCCTCAGGCCTGCGCTTATGGAGGACGGAGATCATTCTGAAATCTCCGGTACCCGAGTCGCCGGCGATACCTGGCCCTTTCCCGGGCTAGTTAGAGTCCTAGATTTCTGCCGGTCCCGCTCCGCTGTTTCCTTAAAAAGCATAACTTGCTCGCAAAAAAAAACGATGGAGTTCCACGCGCTTTCGCTCCGCAGCATGGATACAATCATGCTACCGAGCGTGGGAACCCCACCCCGATGGCCGCCACGTGATCACGTCTCGGCTCGATCCACGTCGGATATTCTATGGAGCGCCGTGTCCACGGTCTGGCCATCGCATTGGTGGCACTCAGGCGTTGGCTCCTTGCGGATCAGACACAGGTGATCTCCGAAGCATCTTTTTCCAGTGATCAACTGTGTCAGCCGATATAAGAGGGTCCCGTGACGCCTCTCGAGCCAATCCTCCATAATGGGCCTTACCGACGCAACAACAGCGTGCTCAACGGGCAAGTACCCTGTGGGTTCTGATTCCCTTGCGAGTATTGAAAATTTGCAGCGTAAACGATTTTTTCACAGCTTTAAGATACAGTAGATTTGAGTATTTGATTGATATTTCTGTTTGATATCTCCACGCGTGCCTGAGAAAAGTGGTTTTGACAGACAGACGGACAACAAAGAGATATTATTTATAGGTGTAAATATCCCTTTGCAAAAGTATGATAATAGTTAAATATGAAATAATAATCATGTTGATATTATAGATATATCCAACTAGTTTTAAGACTATAGGACGCCCTTTGTCAATGAGATAAGCGTTCCACCGCGTCAGCTGCAGACGCCAGACGCAATATGAGTACCACTATTTATAAAAGAGAAATATGATTGTAATTCTATTTCGTGAATAATGGCAGCTATGTATCTTTCAAACTCCAGTATTAAAGCTGAAATAAAAATTGAAGGACGAAAGTTTTGGTAAATAAACTATTTCCATCACGACAAATTTCTTATTTCCTTATTATTGTTGTTACTTGGTTATTTAATTAACAACCCAGCTTCCTTAGCTCTTTCATTTTAAATAACTATCGCCGGGTAATACAATCCGGTGAGGTCATGACCCTTTCCAAATTGTACTCCCACAATATCCGGTTATGTACCTACTTATTATTTACTTTCAATTAACAATGTGCTTAGGGTCCATTTTCTTTAGAACGACTTGGATATATAAGTCTATGAAATAGTTTTTTATTGTGAGGTTGTCTTTTCGTTTGTGACTAGTAGATTATTTTCAAAAGAAGGTAATAAACACAAATAATAATACATTATGGGGTAATCTGTGGTAGAAGTTATCATTTAAAATAATAACATAGGCGTGTTGAAAGAAAAGTTCGATTTTTCTTGTTGTTGCAGTTTAATTGAAACTGGCTGGAAACTATTGTTTATCTGTCTCCAAAAAAAAAAGCAATAAATTTATTTTCCCTAATTTCTTAGCGATTTGTTGTACAAGTATTCCAATGTTACATGAGTAAGGAAAACGATAAGATCTGATCTGATCTGATGAGATGAGATATATCATTTCTTATTTTGATAACTATTATAAACTTTGCCAAGTTCAATATATTATCTGTGCACCTACCGTACTATATTTCTGGGTCACCTGAAGGTTGACAGGTAGAACATGCATCATGACATTAAGTCCTTCTTTGTACAACATGTGCATAAAGTTTTAAATAACATTCTAAATTTAGACATGGCCGCGGAGCTATAAATCTGGTTTTGTATAAATTTTTCTTTTTTATTTCTTTTTTATGACTTAAAATTATCTTTTTAGTACTTCGTGATAAAATTTGACCGTGTCTTTTCTGTAAATTAAAATTGTTCAGTACGTTATACACTATTTTAACGAAGTAGTCTCGCCAACTGATTTTAGATCGAGGTAGATCGCTAACTGATTTTAGAAAAATAATAAATATTATATACGTATTGTTTCAATAAAAGGGTAAAGAAGGTTAAAATAACGCTAATTGTTAACAATGTAATTAATTTATTAATTAGTCAGCAGTTTGTTAATTAGTCAGCGAGTTATACATTAAGGTAATTATAAAATCTATTATAAATGAAAATGAAACTAGACAGTTTAAGAAAATTGTTATAGGCTGTCAAAATATTAATTCAAACGCATTTACGCTTATACAAGCAACATACCTACGTACCATCTGACTTTTACTTGACATTTGCCCTGTGAATTTAATATTTAATTTCAATTAGCGTGAGATAATGAGTACTCCAATGAAACGTGCCTATACCCAAATTCAAAGTTTTACTTTTGGCAGATTTAAGACAGTTCAACAGAAGTTTAGACTAAGGAACAGTAATTATTATTAACAACTAGCGGAGCCGAGAGGGTAACGCCGCGGGGCGAAGCTATTCTAAAAGTTTAGAAGCCTATGTAACTCCTATGTCATCGGCTATCTGTCAGTTGAAGTCCCGTTAAAATCGGTCCAGCCGTTCCACAGAAATTTAGAATAAAATTTATTTTTATTATTTTATAAATTCCAAAAATTAAAAAAAAAATTTTTTTTGGTTTAAGTAACGGTACTTATACCAAAAAAATCATTTTTAAAATTATACTTTCATATGTAAAAGAAGTAGTTTTATCAGAATGAATTTTATTTAGTTAATTTTTTCAATTGAATTTAAATTTACGAAAATACACATCAGTTTTATTAATTTGTTAGGTAACCTAGCTTACTTAACCTCGCTATACATATACGAATATAGTTTCTGAAACCCATTGTTAAACGAGTGCTTCACAGTTAACTGAGAAGTTCAACATACGTAGCAGCCTGCTGAATTGCAGATCGCGCCCCACGTGATTTGAATACATTACAGGTGTTTAACTTGATAGGATTTGGCTCTCGAATAGTCTTATAAAGTATGCGGGGTGTATATGATAGATGTTTTATAGATGTTAGAACACTTGTATTGTTATCCCTAGATAAATATCTTTAAAAGATAATAAAAATCTAAACATGTTTTGTTCTTTAACAAAAATATTATCTTATAAATATTGAAATATATAATGCAAATCGTTGAATAAGGAAATCAGATTTTGGACATGGACGGCATGTATTTAAAGAAGGTGTAGATTACCATTTATTTAAAGAGATTTAAGAAAGTGTAGAATGAATTTTTCACTCTATTTGAAATTGTGAAGAAGTACTAAATATTCATTCAACAAATTAAAAATTATAAATGAAAATTATCAAAAATCTCGTTAGCTCTTATTGCGAATTTTTTGTTTAATTAAAATAAATTTACTTTACTTAACTTAGATTAACTATAAATAAAAATATGGTTATACCCTTTTAAGCCCCGTCTTAAAGAGATTTCATCTTTTTGACCCATGTATTAAAGAGGAGTTAAATTACATTAGAAAATAATGTATGTAGGACCTTTTTCCGTTTCATATAAATTGGAGACTATTTTATATCAAATAAGTTGACCTCCATCTCCAACTGTACTGAATTTCTGATGTTTCACTTTATAAAGCTTTGCATGTAAATCAAAGATCTAAAAAGCACAACGAAACAAATGAAGATCACTATGACCAATGTGTTAATCGCTTATGAAAAATTCAGCACTATACCATTCTAACTGCCTCTGTGGCGCAGTAGTAGCGAATGCGACTGCTGCACAAGAGGTTTCGGGTTCGATTCCTGAGTCGGTCCAAATGTATGTATGACATGCAAATATTTGTTTCGGAGTTTGGGTGTTTTCTGTGGATAATATGTATGTATATAAAAAAAGTATATAAGTATTAATATCAGTTGTCTAGTACCCATAGTACGAGCTCTGCTTAGTTTGGGGCTAGGTGGCGTTGTGTGTTAAAATGTCTGAACAGGTTTTTTTTTTTTAATTTTTTTTTATTTTTATATTTAAGCTGCCAAAATGACTCTGCCCTGCCTGATGGAAAGCATGAGCAGAATCCAAGAGTGGTGGTCACCATCCTCAATGCGAAAAAGAACAATGCAGCATGGTGATCCACACTATGGCGGCCTGGGGGGAAGGGGGATGGTGAGGGGGATAGGGGGCGTTGGATTGGGGTATGGGCCTCCGGTTAATATTTATTCTTTCAATGTGTTTTTTTAATTGCATATAATATTAATGAGCATTGAAGTCTCAGTTTTCACGTGCTATGCATGGTTCATGGTTTATGCCATTAGTTAGCTCGCTATTTAGAGTATCAGCTTTTATATTTTCGGTGACATAGAAAAATGAGGGATTTTGTAATTTAGGTTAGGAGACAGGTAATTTGATTATATTGATTGATGGCAATGATATTTTTTATTAATTTTCCCGTTTGACTGAATCGATCGTGACCTTTGGTTCCTATAAATAGAGTTGCACCTATTAAACATGTGTTAGTCCTCTTACAGATACATAAATAGTTTTGTTTTTTTTGAGCCGATTTAATAACTGTCAACCATAGAACAACTGGATGAATTAAAAAACAGACTTATAAAGCCTGTTTTTAAAACAAGATCACCAAAAAATATTTTAATGAAATATGAATAAAAGTCGCTGCATTAAAATAATGATTAATTTATTGTTTCATGAATTATAGTTAAGTAAGTTGTAGTATTTTTATGTAGACGGGAATGGATAACGCTTATAGATAACTAAATTATGTAAATTAAGCTGTTAAAATCGCTTAATTCTCTTTCTAGGCGTAGATGATATTGCTTAAACTCTTCTAACCAAATTAATTTGTTATGTATTATTTTTGTGTTCCTCAAAGAAAAGTAAAAATGCCAAAGAACTTTACCAAAGTAACGATATTTTCATTTCTATGAAAATTTAAACGAATGTTTACAAATAAGGATAAAACTTTTTTATTGCAAATTGTATGTAACAAAGTTTTGACTTTGTTAAATTATTTTTGACTGGCATTATCTCCTTCTAAGGCCGAATATATTAAATCGACCGAATCAAAAAAAATATGGTGCGTATTATCCATTTAGGCTTTTATTGCCAACAAAGCTATTTTTAAAGTTTGCGGTCACATAACCTAATATAAATCATTTAGTGGCATCATCCCCATCTTATTTTGACGTGAACGATTTTTGATTGGCGTTCACGAATAATATATTCCTAATGCGGGAGTTGTCTTTGCAAGCGGTATGATTACGGATGAACTCATTCCCGAATGAACTCTTTCAAAGACGAAAAGTAATTTGCGAAAATAAGAATTGTGATTGAATATACAAATTACTTATCCACAGAATTTGAAGCACTTTATTATGGTTTTATTATAAAAACAATTACATTTGTTTCTCTGAATTAATATTTATAACATTTTATATGTAAGTACAATATGGTGTACGTGATTTATGCCTGCTAAATGTCGTTAGGAAAATGTGCCAAATTTGTCACTGGGGAGTACTAAAACAAACCGGTGTTTTTATGTGTCACGTGTTTAGCTTTATTTCGGGACAAAATATAATTTAAAGCTACCATCTAAACGTTTTGTACATTCTCTACCTAATACTAAAACGTTTTGGTCTCGTTTGGCATTTATATTATTAAGTATATGTACCTATATGTTAGGTTAGGTATATATATACAAGTTAGGTTAACCGTGACAATTTCCTGCGAAACCTCATAACGTTCTAGAACACTTTAATTAAACTTCAACACACGCTTCTTGAGCAAAGAGTGATCGTCGATTGACCAGCGATGCGTCTAATTCGTAAATCACCAAGGACTTATTTATTGAGTTCTATTAATCAACGTATACTCTGCTTAAGGTTATATTTCAAGCGTTTACCAGAATGTGTACTTTTAAGTATGTAGAAAAGACTAAGAATATTTTTGATATGTTTAAAGTTGATGGGATTGAACTGTTTTGTGAATACTTTAGAATTAATAAAAAAAGAAGTTTATTTTGTTATGCTTATATTCGTTTATTTCTGATCCTTGATAGCGGGTTGAATTATAAAGCTTCCCTCATATAGGTTACTTTAGCTTAAGTAATGCCTTTCGTTGCTATTAATATAATTTATAGTACTTATTTTCGAACTTTTTTTTCAATTTTCGCTCAAGGATCTGTTTTCTTGCCAATATTCAGTGTAAATCAACAGGAAGTGTACTTTATCTTTAAACGTTTTTTTTATTTGAAATACAAATAAAAAACGAAACATTACATCGCATTGTTATGTTTTGTTTGACCGTAAAATTGACTGCCCCCTTTGATTTGTTTTGATTATGTTAATAAACAAACAAACATAATAAAAACACCTTTGTAATTTCAGTGTCGGTGTTCAACTGAATTTTAGTACCTGTCTTGTATTCAAAGAGCTCTAATAAAGTATATCGCTATCATTTATTACGAAAATACAATTTGCATTTCAATAAACGCTCCTACTCAAACTTTCTGAAGTTTCAGATGGCTTTGAATCTTACAAATGAATTATTATTGTGGATATTATTCAAAGTGAACCAATTTGAGGTTAAGTTGTATACTAAGTATTCTGAACTGAGTGCAACAAAAATTATTAATTACTACATCATATTACACCTAAAATTTTCTATTAGGATAAAAGTATGGTTGCATAATTAATAATAGTAGGAGTGTCCCACTAACATTTTCTGTTTTACTAAACATAATAAGGTGATACATATATCATTAATTAATATAAAAGCTGTAAATAAAGGAGCGTGTCTATGATGTGACATTTTCCTTTTTGTTAAGACTCTGAAGTGTAATAGACACTAATTAATTGCCTATTATATTACTAGGTATCCACGGCTATACTTGTACAATATGTGTGAGTGTATGGAAACATATACACACATATAATATTTAAACATACGTTTTAGATTTATAATATTGTAAATTAATGACAGATGGATTAAATAAATCAATCAATTTAATTAAATTGTAACAGGTCGATGTCTGTACATTAAAGATTTCAAAAAATAAAAACAAACGGGATCTTTAAAGAAACAGGTTTTTTTTTAATTTAGTCTGTTTATCTGTTTATATAATCTCAAAAGTGGCTTAACCCATTTGGATGTGGTTTTATTATATGTACTGTGGCAAGCTTAAGTAAATATTTAGTGCTGTTTTGTTTTTAATTCGCGTAAGAATTAAAATCATAACTACAAGAATATTTTAGAAGTTTTAGGCATTTGCAGAATAGTAGTAAAACTAAACCTCTTTTATTTCAATAGTTCCCAAAGAACTCAATACTGGGAAGAATAAAAATGTTTATAGGTGTACATGTGTGTAATGTTTTAAGTTAAACTGTTTTTTGAACCCGTGTTTTCAACTAGTTGTCTAAATAAGTATGTGTAAAGGTATAGGTGTAAAGTGTTCACGAGCCCACGACTTCACGAGTAATGAAATATTAAGTCTATCTGCGGGCTGCTCCGTTTGAGTTAATTGTTTATGCCGATTATTTCAACATATTAAGCCCACATGTCTTTACAGATAAGACTCAAATACAAATTAATTAAACTTCACCCTCTTTACGCCACTCAGAGTAGGTAGAACACGATAAGAATAATCTCTCATAATTTTGTTACCGCTTTCTTGAGCATGTCGAAATACATTTTCCTTGTTATTTCAGTCTGATTCAATACTACATTTTTCCCGCGGCTATACTTGCCTGAAAGTAATTTTACCGTTACTTAGGTACTTTTCTTTTTGACAAAGGACAACCAATGTAGGTGGCCTACTGTCATGATTAACTGGTAAATCGTATCTGATGTCCGGCATAGCAGTACAAGGACACTAGTCACCAGATCATTAGGGCATAAAAAAATAATAAAACATTTTAAAAAAAGACTTGATAAACCAATTAATAAAGAAGTTTAGGAACAACCTGACCTCAAATTTTTACATAGGTATGTGATCTAGTCATCTACCACACCATGCCGGTCTAGTCATTGGCATTGTTGCATTGTCTGCATTAGCAACGAGTATGGTTACCATCATTTATATATTCTGCTTATGCATACATAAAAAGAGTACAATAAGTTTGGGGAAGAACCTTGGGAGAGACTTATTTCAGCTGTGGACGTCTTTTGGCCGAGGTGATGATGAGGATGAATGTTAAAACGATTAGCACTTTCACTATAAGCTCAGGCTTTGACTGACTTCCAATAGTATAGGTATGTTATTTGATATTAAAAGGGTAGTATGTAGTACTTAACAGTAGTATGCGATATCTATATGTATGGAGATGAGATATTTTTTGATGCTAGAGAGTGCCCCGAGCTTTACACGAATCAATAGAATCGGTAGATAATGTTTGTAAATACCGGTTGATGTAGTAAATCATATTAAATGTAGATTTAATTAATTTAGTGCTGAGAGAACATTATAACAGGTGAGAAGTTTGTATCTGTTTACTGTAAATGTTATATACCTACGTTTAAATACAGACCTATATGTAAAAGTATGTATAATTTTACGTTATTTTGCGTACGCTTCAAAAACTTTTGCACTGACTTCAAACAGATTTTAGGTATCTGGCACACCTTATAAATAATTAAAATTAATAGATTATTAGGTATAGACAAGAATTTTCACATTGTAATTTAAGGCACCCAATGAAAACTAGTTTATTTTACGCTTTGTAATGTTTCTAAGCTTGGGAGCTTTCATTTGATGTCTTTTGGAGTCGGTTTAATTATTTTCTTATATTTAATTTTTGCTGCCAATAATTGTTACTAAGAAGTAAGTTGAAATATTTCATATAAGTCATCAGAGGCGTTCACTTGCACAAACAGATTTTGACATGAGCTGGGTGTATATTTTATTTTCATGTCAGCTTTGTTCATCATTTCTTTCACAACGAAGCGTCGTATAGTACAATAAGTAATTCATAAAACTTGAAAAAACGTACATTATCTTATGATAAGTATTGAAATCATCTCTTGCTTTTAATAGTTGTTAATTTTAAAATAAAATTAAAATGAAAATCCATTTCAAATATAAGGTTAATCTGAAAATACGAGGATAAGACTATTTGCGAAAATTTCCCTCTTTGGTTCACTTTGATCTTGCAATTCTTTAAATAGTCCTATCTAAATTAAATACCTTTTACTTTTCAATGCTTTGAGTAATATTTAATCCGTTCAGCTGGTAAGGATTTTAAACACGATCAGTATTGCAATGCGGACAGTCGACCCATAAGTAATTCTTATCGATTTATGTTAGTACCACTAAGCTATTGTACCAACTAAAGCATAGTAGTACTAATGTAAAAGTAACTCTGAATTTTCTTACACGCCGTCATGTTACGACATGATGTGTTGTCATGTGCCTAACGTGACTCGATGAAAGCTACAAAGCTTTGAGTGCTTTATACTGTAGGATAAATGCGCTATGATTTATGTTAAAAACTACAAATATCAAGGGACACGAATGTTCAATATTTATGGATACAGAGTACCGTACTTAACAATAATAAATTTGCCAGCGTCATAAATTTGGCTTATAGCTTATAAACAACAGCAATTTCCTTTGGGATTACTTTTTTAGCTAATTTTCATGAAGTATTTAGACTTCATGCCGCAAATGTAGAAAATTCGAATGAGATTTGAGACAAAAACTGTTTCATAAAATACAAAGTGCGATTACGTCACATCTTACTCCTTTGCGATACATGTTACACAATGTATGTTTGTATTATATGCAACTACATAATACTAGACTAGATCATACAAGTACAGTATAAATAAGTCCTAAATAAAAGGTTATAATTGCGACACTTAATGAGAATGTATGGTTGTTTGTAACTCGTCCACGTGTTAGCTTATTAGTTCGATTAGTTAGTATTTTATAAATGATTCCTCACTATAATACTCTAAAAGTGTCAAGTTCTGTATGTTAATATTATATCAATGATTTATTAGAATAATTCTCATAACGTCAAGAAGTTGTTACACGACTCCAAGAGTGGATCTTAAGATTGTTTTTAAAAGAGGCTCACGAGCCCGTGAGACGGGCATTCGTGTCTTCCTTTTCAGCAGAGTAACAATTGTAGTAATAGATCAAAAGAGAATCAAAGATTGTAAATATTGATTGTATCGAAATTGTGTGCTAAAATATATAATACAAGGATGTATCTTGACAATGTTTTTCATTAAATTGATGAATCCTGACTGAACCCAACACACGCAGGAACTACTAAGCGGAGTTAAATGTAACTTTAAAGTAATGTTGTTATATCAGAATAACATATAGATTATTTTTTACAGCGACAACTAATATAGACGTGGGTTGAATTGTGGAATAAGCTAGTCCTAAAAAAAAGTCAACATTATGAAATTAAGGTGGATATGACTTGATTTCCTTCACCGTATTGACAAGGCCGAGGAAAACTATATTCGACGACAGATTGAGACAAGTTATATGTAAATGCGCATTTATTCTCGATGTTATGGATTTATTCCTTCTGACAGATACTTGGGATCCATTTTGTACATGCTTAGATAACAAATGTTAAACGGTTTTAAGAATGGTTACGAATATACGAGTCTTAATGTTCATACTCATGTTATCATGAGTATGAACATTAAGACTGGTTCTAAGGTAAAGAAAGAAGTTGTTTACAACTTTATGGTTTTTAAAACCAAAAATGGTATTATAAAAAAATACTAAGCGACTTATTAAGTGGAAGTTCACACTATCTTCAAAGATATCTTTCTTCACTTTAATATTACCCACTTTAGGGTAAGCACTAGCTCCCAAAATAGAAGGTAGTGAACTTGGCAGTAAATATGTAAGCACAAACGTGCAGCTCTCATTAATCGGCACTTTACTTGAGAGAAAGCCATTACATGATATCGCGTGTAAACTTGTCAAAGAACGTTGGGTTTTATTACATAAAATGGAGAACTACCTCTTTTCACTTGTACTACGAATTAATAAAGAAAAAAAAGTTCATCTTTATAATTATCATCAACAGCTTTTAGCAGCGCACTGCTGGACATAGACATATGCTTTGACAAAAAAGAGGTTTTGGCTCACTGTACCACTCTGGCTACGTGTTTTATAATAATGGGTGCAGATGCAATCAATAGGTATTATATTCAGAGGTAATGCCATGATATATAAAGTCGTGTCAAAAGGTATCTTTAAAAATAACCACGTACATATTATAGGTTTTTCAGACTTGTGTACTAATCTTTTTTTTAGCGTGGTCTCAAATCATCTTTTAAGCTAATAATTTTCACTAAAAAGTAAGCGCTGACCGCTTTATTCAAAGATATTACCACTTTTCATGTGTTTTCCAAATTGAAACTAAATTATTTTAACTTTAGTTGATATTTTTATTCGTGTCTTCGTTCTGTTGAGAATATATAAATTGCCTTTGGTATCGTTTGGATTATAGGAAACGCTACGAGGAATTGTTCGGACTTATGTCGAACAGTTTTTAGCAATTATTCAACGAACATTCATGACCTATCTTTTCAATTTAATTGACACTCCTCCACTGTATGCTTACCAGCACATGTTTGGAGTCGCGCAACCATTATGTGAGACAAAATATCGCCTATGGTATTCCAAGACCGATATGACTTTCAAGGACCTCAACGCCTCAACAAAAAATGAAAAAAGTTTTAGTTTGAGATTTGTTTGCGTTTACGTTATTGTTAGTAGTTTAACTAGAGTAATCATTTAGATTAATTTATTGACTCTGACTAACACATTACTTGACAACAACTTGTCGACTTATCGGGTCTTTATATAGATCTATTAACGTAAGGTATTTACGTTATACTATATGTAACTTTAATGCCGAAGTTGTTAAAATCTACTGGACTATTTATTTATTTCAATGAAAGAATGTGTCAATTTGGTAATACTTACAAGTCATACAATTTAAGTGAAAACAAAGTATTTTATTTGATATTTGTAGTTTATTTTATACTATTTTGTCTGAGTTTGTAAACGTTCGAGTGCAGCTGAATAGTAAAATAATCTCTCTACATACAGTGCAACAGAAATGTATTACAACGCCATCTAACGAAGATACGTCTAACTGAGGGGAGTAACGAAGAGAAAAACGAAGAAACTACCAATCCTGAATCGCGCAATAAAAGTTCTCGCGCCAACAATACAACATTAACCGCTGGGCAGTGGCCCACCAGGCATGATTACCTCGCCTGGTCGGAGGATCCTCTCTTTGTGTTGGAGGGACATGCCACTTGTTCCCCACACTTAGAAAGTGTTTGAAATATTTATTCACTATTATTTTAAGAAACATTCACTGTTATTTGAAGATATTTTATCAATAACTGAAAAGTTTAAAGAAAGTGGACTTATTTTATTTCCAACGCCTCCAGTTTTCAATTCAATTTTCAAATTTCGATTTCGTCGCGGGTTCAAAGACAGTTTAATTTTCCTGGGACTACCCGAGGGTCATAACTCGGTGTGTTTGTGGGACACTACTATTGTATTGACTCTGATGTACAGGAGTTATAGTGGTGGGCATGTGGGTGGATTTAGTCCCATTAATAAAAGTCTGAGTCAGCGACCTTTAAAAGCAGATAGAAAAAGAAAATACTTCATTTCTTAGCCTTTTAAAATTGTTTATTTTAACTGTAAATCCTTTTTTAAAATATTTCTTTATTCTTGACTACCTAATTAAAGTAACAAAGGTTTTTATACGAAACTTTTTAAAGCAAACTGGAGCGATTTCTTTGTAAAACGTTTCATTATGTTATTATTATGTTAAAACGTTTCTTGATCTACAAGGAATTCGTTTACGTCCAGCCCGTTTGTATTCAAATTTGAATAATTTTTACTACCTTGTCCCTTAATTGAGAATTTTAAATGTCAAAATAATAATTTTCTTAGCTCTTTTCATGTTCCGGAACTGTGTTAATTTGTTCATTAAGAAAGGGTAAGACGAAATTCAGATTTTACATTTTATATTGCTTTGACATGCAATATTATTTAAATCAAAACTTTGTTTCGTACAAAAAATTTTAGTGAAAATGTTTTTCTCTGTATTTCTTTAATTAAGTCATCATTGTCATCATTGCCAACAGCAATTTATAGTCCGTATGTTAACAATACGGATATAAACACGGACATCACCATATAAGTCACATATACTTAATAACAAAATCATCACAGTGCCTTTTAAACTATAAGCTTTGGTAATTGAGCAAGAGCAGAGCTAACCAAACTTAATTACCAGTAATATTCTTGTGTCAGCCTGATGAATGGGTTACATTGCGTGTTAAGTCTTTATAAGTTGGGATTGGGGCTGGTTATAAGTAGTGGTGAAATTATAGGGCAACGAAATTAGTGCGTGAGAACGTGCTCAGGAATAAGTAAATACCAAGATAGATAAACGACATTGAATGTAGAACTAAAACAGGATCAATTGGAAATGCGCCCTTAACTAGTTTACATTCTGGAGATTTCACGGTGGACTAAGTTTCCTTAAGCCTTTCAGAATATCTTAGCCTGCTATTGATTTTGATTGTCAGGATTCCATAAATAGCTCAATTTATTTTTTATAAGTATTTACTTATATATTTATATAAGTAAATATTAATTTCAACTTTAGTTTTATTAAGGGTTTCCATGCATATTTTATAGACAAGACATGTGATTTTGTGTGTACGCGTCTTTGTGCCGCAAAAGAACTGATGTTATCTCTGATGTCGTTATAAGTGCCACCAACATAGGCTTTGACACGTGCCAAACGTTTCTCATCATTTTCATTTCTAACAACTCTGATCCATTAACTAAGACGATAATCGTTTGCTTAGAAGTGTGCGAGTGTTTTAAATTTAGAAAATGAACTCTAATCCATTTAGGTTTTATATAAAAGTGGAATATAGTCCTGTCAATAACGTTATAGTGCTTACTCGTCAATCAAAGCTTTTACTAGCTTTTACCGGATATAGCGGCAGTAAGTACTTAGTTTATGTGTTATTTTAATGTATGAGCTATTGAACTTTAAAATTCACGAAATTCTTTCATTCCGTTTTACTGGAATGCAAATCTCTTCTATATAAGTAAAAACTAACCCCCTTATTTAAAACCTTGTTTAGCTTTGAACAACGGTCCTCTATTATTTTCAACTTTAGGTTGTAAGTTTAAATTTGAAAATTATGCAGAATTTGCTTAAACTCAGATAACATTCTGAATAAAGGGATAGGTTTCCAAACGTTATTTTCAAAGGTGAGAAGGATTTCATAATTAATATCCTCTTGAATTTGCGGTCAACAGCTTCCGTGAAATAAATGTGATCACGTGAAGTGAGGGTGCCTGTGGAGACCTGGGAGTTATTCACAAAGTTCTTGAAGTATATTAAAGTACTGTAAAATCAGATGACGTACACTTAGCGGTTATGGAGTGTTTTCCCCTCTTGATATAAGAGGACACCCGTGTCTTCAGGTAGAGAATTACGAATATTAGAAAATGCGGCTTTTGTTTAAAATAATGATTACACCCACCCGTATATACTTATCGTACTAAAATTCTTGCGTCACAGACATAGGTGTAGGCGCTCATACTTCATTCCATTTAGTTTTTTTTTCGTTTTGTCAGCTTGCTTACTGTAATATTTTTGTAGCTCTAAATAGATGTTTGACCGTGGGAGAGCCACGCTTCGGCATAAATGGGCCGGCTTGACCGGAGTGATACCACGGCCTCACAGAAAACCGGTGTGAAACAGCGCTTACGCTGTGTTTCATCGAGTGAGTGAGGATACCGGAGGCCCATACCCCAATCCAACGCCCCCTATCCCCCTCACCATCCCCTTTCCCCCCAGGCCGCCATAGTGTGGGTCACCATGCTGCATTGTTCTTTTTCGCATTGAGGATGGTGACCACCACTCTTGGATTCTGCTCATGCTTTCCATCAGGCAGGGCAGAGTCATTTTGGAAGCTTAAATATAAAAAAAATAAAAATAGATAACGTTAGCGGTGTCTTAAGTCATCGCCAACGCGTNCTTACGCTGTGTTTCATCGAGTGAGTGAGGATACCGGAGGCCCATACCCCAATCCAACGCCCCCTATCCCCCTCACCATCCCCTTTCCCCCCCGGCCATAGTGTGGGTCACCATGCTGCATTGTTCTTTTTCGCATTGAGGATGGTGACCACCACTCTTGGATTCTGCTCATGCTTTCCATCAGGCAGGGCAGAGTCATTTTGGAAGCTTAAATATAAAAAAAATAAAAATAGATAACGTTAGCGGTGTCTTAAGTCATCGCCAACGCGTTCAATAGTCTGCCATTCAGCTGCATCAGGGAAGCTCTCCAGCACCACGGGTGCAAGAGTACCAGAGGCGACTGGTGGTAGACTATTTGGAGGACCGTACCGTCGTGTACGAGGACCGAGAGGGTGCCTTGAGACGGCGACCTATGTCATGCGGCATTCCGCAGAGGTCTGTCCTAGGACCACTCCTGTGGAACGTGGAGTACGACTGGGTCCTTAGAGAGCCTCTCCCCCCGGGGCTGGGCGTAATTTGATTGATGATTGATTGATCCTCGACGGTCAGCAGCGATGGGCCCTCACTACAGTCATCGGAGGAGATCTCTCGCTGCCGGCCGTCGTTCGCTCCATAGCCGGTGGCGAGAGCAGTTTTATCAAGGTCACGACCTTCTGCGAGGAAGTCATCCCGCGGAAGGTGGCGGCGGAGAAGACCCGGGAGGATCATCTTCACTCGGACCCCGCGAGCCTATCGGCGCTTCAGGCCGCCCTGAGTGTGGCTGCGGATGGGCAGGACGGATTTTACCCTCCATCCACTTCACAGGCCGCGAAGGGCCGCCTAAATTTAGAGTCTATCAGTTGACGGTGTCCACTTCAGTGCGGGCAGGCGCTGAGAAGGGTCTGGATGGCATAAGAAAGTGGTTGCCGGATCCCTCCCGTCTCAGGCGCAGAGTACACCGTGTAGTTTTAGTCGGTTCCAAAAAAAGTAGTAGTATATTTGAGGGCACTGATTTCCCAGCAACGATTATGATAGATGTTTATGATAACGGGGACCGACCGTTTAACGTGTTTCCGAGGCACAGGTAGGAAACTCCGCCGAACTTCTTCGGGCTGTTATTAAGAATTTATTGTAGAAAAAATCCCAACAGCACTTAGTCCCGAACCAGGAATCGAATCAGAGACCTCTTGATGGACAAATAGGCATACGCTAACCGCTAGACTAACGAGGCAGTCGAGCTATAAGATGGTTATTACTTGTTTCAAGTTCTTTAGTAATTTAAAGTAGAAATAGTCTACAGAATCCTAAACTGTTTAGGGCTTAGAACGCTTTTTTATATGTTACCACATTAGCAAGTTAATAATAACAGTTTCAAAGAATATGTTTAACATGGAAATTATTCTATGGATATTAGTAGCGAGAGGCGTCATTCACATCTTGCTCATCTACTAGTCTATACAAGTCAGTATCGAGTTTGATCGACACACACGTGATATGTTACGTAACTTATTCAAATAATATTATTGCTACTGTACAGAAAAATACATTTATTTGAGTGTAGAAACTTATGGTAAGAGTGTGATGTGAATATGAAGAGGAACAATGAAGTGTAATGTGTAGTGGTAGAGTTTCCTGGGAATTAAGACCTGTCTGTGTAAAACATTTGTGTGTTCAGTTATTATAAATAAATATTTGTATGAACAAATTTTCAAAACAATTTATGAATGAAAAAAATTTAATCTTTTTTAGGCTTTGCGGTTTATATATGCATTTAGTTTAACTACACCCTTATCACGTAACCCTTTAAATTGTTTCCATTTTATTTACTTATTGCATACTTATTATCTAGCACAGGCGTACCTAATGTACAAGGTATTCTCTCCCAACACCTTGAAGTAATGTATTTATGGGATGCCCAGCGATGAAATTTTTATACATTATTTATAAAAAAAATATTACCTGAAATGTAATTTTACCAGTTCCAAAAATAAAACATGTGCATTTATAATTACACGTTTCTCTGTTGACAGTTTATTTTAGAAATCGATTTGATCATAACTCAAATTTATACTAATACACTTTGATCTGTCTTTTTGATCTTTAGCGCGTTACCATTTGCCTGCTTTAAACGCTTTTCGCACTGTAGTTGATTCATATAAAATAATTCTAGTTACCGCCTACAGACTACATTATTCACGTTATTTGTTTAGTCATGCTATAAACTGAATCAGTATCTGTCCATTAAAGTTATTTTTAAAAAACTAACTCAACATAACTAAGTGCTTCTGAATATTAAACACAGTTTATTTTTCTCAAGCCTGTGTTGTTCCAACTTTATTCCAAAGTCTAAATATATTGTCAAAAATATATTGTCGTAAGATTGGTAGAAGTTTAACTCGTTATACTTTAACTACTCCTGAAAGTTTTATCAAAATACACAGTGGTATACTAGGTACTTTATAACATAATTTCTACTTTAGTTTTATCTTACTAGCGAACTTTTTGTCTCATTTCTGCGTTAGTACACCATTGTTACTACTAAAAACTGTTTACTGGTGGGCACTGTCATTCGTTGTGTGTTCTTGGGTGTATGTAATTCATTTAGAAATATATTAGCATCTAAAACCTTTAAAAAGTAATTGAAATATTTAAATTATATATATATATATATTCATGAAAATCGTTGGAGCCGTTTCGGGGGCGATAAATTTTGCTAGGATTCATTTTTTTAATATCAAAAATGTCGAGCTCGGTCTTCCAGGTGATTCTCTATGGTCTATTAACTAAGCGGTCCAAAGGAACTGCCTCGTTAGTCTAGCGGTTGACGTGACGTACGCGAATGCCACTGCTGGGTTGAGCCAAAGTGTTATTGAGTTTTTCTGATTACAGAAATACTTAATAACAGCTCGGAGTTTGGATATTGGGTCGGAATGCCCGTGCCTCGGAGAGCATGTAATGCTGTCGGTCCCGCGCCTGATCTCTCCACGGTCGTGCCTGATAACCACCACATCAGATTATGAGAGTGAGGGAACTGAGAGTTCACCTGTGTTTGCGCACACTCTTGTGTACTATAATATCTCCTGCGCTTGGCTGGTCTCCGTTGTGACTTCCATAAATTATAAACTAATTGTTTTTTTTAAAGAATATGTTGAAGGGGTCCCATTTACTTAAATATTACGTAAATCCTTAAGGATCAACCTTAACATTTCTTGAAAACGATGAAAACATACATAACATTCAAACCACTGGACTAAAATGACTCCCTGGCTGAGGATAAATTCTGTCTTTTTTTATTTATGATTAGTCCATTACAGAGCTGGCACGCAAGCCCATAAATATTCCTGAACATCCGGATAATACATAAGCAGTCGGTAAATTCTCTATCTAAATAGATATTTTATTTATCTTCACTAGCGTGGGTTGATAGATTTTTTGAGTGACAGCGGTCTGATTTACTCGCTGGTCTATTAAGTTTTCCGATTGTACTCCGTGAATAGCTTCTATTATACATCAGAACATGTTATATGAACGTATTTAATTTCTTTTCAGATAATGCAAGCTGTACGGAAGTAAACTGAATGGGAATCGATTATTGACATTCGACAAGATACAAGAAAAGATGTCGGATAATTACTGTATGAAAAATGGGCGACTTATCAATCGAGCGTATGTGGGGATACATGGCTACATCGCTGTGGTCATTTGTTTTTTGGGCTGTGCTGCCAACTCCGTCAACATTACTGTACTCAGTCGCAAGGAAATGGTCTCTTCTACGAATTCTATTCTCACCGGTCTCGCAGTCGCTGACTTACTCGTCATGATGGATTATATACCATTTGCTCTTCACACGTACACGAAAATATCCTTAGAACTAAATCAAAACTCTTATGGGTGGGCAGTTTTTGTATATTATCATTCTATATTCAGCCAAACATTTCACACAATATCAATTTGGCTTACTATAACTCTTGCTGTTTGGAGATTTATTGCGATTAAGTTTCCTCAGAAAAATAGGACGTTATGTAACAAGAAAAATACTAACATTGCTATAGGTGCTGCCTATGCTGTGTGTCCAATATTGTGTCTTCCTATATACTTTGCCATGAATATTGTACCGATTCCACTAAACTCGCTTGGGAACAGTACCATAAACGATACGGGCATAGTGAATGAGTCTTTGACCACAGAACCACAGTATGCCGTAGTGATGACTAATAAGAAGATGCTGACTGCCATATTCTGGATATACAGTGTGTTTCTAAAACTTATACCGTGTGTAGTGTTGTCAATTTTAAGTGTATTGTTAATCCTAAAAATGAAGTCAAGTGATCGAAGAAGACAGAAACTTTTAAAGAAATCTGCGATTACAACCAATGAGGTAATTATTTATTTACTTCTGTAACTTTCTGTCACACATTTCATGAATAAATTTAAGTTTGTTATTTAGTTAATATTTATCAAAAATTCTTGCATCTGGTTAGTCATTATCAAATTTATAATCGATTATTAATGACGTGGAATACTCAGATTGGTACAACAATATAAAAACAGTAAATACGTAATATCAATAGTCACTTAAATGCTTCATGAACATGTAAGTATTATATGACGTCATTAAATTTTTTCTGTATGTTAAAGTACTCTGCATATACTTTGCACTTTGAACAACAACCATACAAATTCTGTGTGTGTACAAAGTAAATAGTTTTGTATATCGCTTTAAAAACATGTGAAAGTACATTCGTTTTTGTTCCGAATAAAAGTACAACGACCCTACAATGATGATGTCGTATGTATAAGAAACTATAAAAAGAACATATTGTACTCTTGTTCATTACTCTATATTCAGTTTCTAACTCCTTTCACATGTGATAATGGAACGGATTATAATAGTATAATGTCCATTAAGCAGTAACTTTTGTGTGTAGGGTGAGAAGGCTCGACTGAACGACGACGGTACAAAACGAGGCGGAGGGGGCGGGGGCGGCCGTACTGACCGTACAACGCGGATGCTGGTTGCTCTGCTCGGCTTATTCCTCGCTACAGAACTCCCTCAAGCCTTGTTCGGTCTACTAACAGCCATCGCTCCTCATCTATTCGAAATATGTTATTACGCTTTCGGTAAGTATCTTATAATTTTTACTCATAAGCTACTCTGTGTAAAGCTAACAGCGAGTCTTACCTGTGGTCTAAAAAGTTTGGAGAACGATTTATGGGTACGCATAATGGAGTACAGCTGCATTTTGAAGGCTAAAAGCCGCCATTGTTTTTAATACTAGTTTGCAATTAAATTGTAGAGCGTATATATGAGGAAATGTGACAATAAAACAACCGTTAACAAACTTATCTTTTCTTTTGAATTAACAGGTTTGTTTCAATAAAGTTACAACGTATATTTGCAAATTATTATATTTATTAGGATAGACTTAGGATTTAAAAGTGAAATGACGAGATAATTCTATTAAGTACAGGGCGGAGTCAATCAGGGAAATTGGAGAAGAGTCCTATTCTTCCATATCTCGCGCCCGCGCCGCTCATTTTGTTCAACCAAAGAGAAATAAGATATATGTTGAAGTGGAAGTAATTAATCAAACCGGACATTATCGTTATTTAATCCACACTTCTGGTCTAACAGGATATATGTATATCATAAATAAGCTATCCGTCAATGCCAAAGCAGGCGTAGTAAAATGTTAAGCTTCGGTAATTAATTTCGACACTAATTTGTCATATTCCTAATGAGTATTTGATTTATAAATATTATTTTAACGAACTGATTTTATAAAAATTTATGTTAAAATTATATATATATGAATCTGTTTGTCTGCCTTATAACTTTTTATGCCTCGAGAGCAGTGGTTTATTTATGAAAGAAAGGTACCTTATATATTTATCTGCATCTAAATATTCATTGATATTTCATACTTAGGTGTAAAATTTGTTTTTTTGAATGTAAATATACTTTGTAAATATCCGCTTAATTTAAGAATCAAGCGAACATTTACAAAGAATTTTTAATTTTTTTTTTGTTTCGAGTTGCCGAAAGTTACATAAAATGGTTTTATTAACATCATACTTAAGTGTACGTGACGTACAAGTCAAATCCAGATTATTCCAAAGGTCCAATTCAAGTCTCAAAGAAAAACCTTGTTTTAGCCAGTGTTCTTCTTCTAAAACTAATATGTACCTCAATTAGCTCATTCGAAAAAAAAGCTACGAAAAAATTTTAAGTGGCCTAACAGACACACCGAATAAGTGAGGATGCTGGGGGCCCATACCCCAAACCCTCTTCCATCGCCCTCTGCATCTCCCAAGCTTCGAAACGCATTTGTGACGCCTCTGGTGTTGCGAATATGCATGGGTGGCGGTAATCGCTTACCATCCGGCGATTTGCTGCTCGTTTGCACCCTATTTCATAAAAATAAAAACCGTACATTCAATAGTTTTTGTTTTATAACCCCCCTAGAGAGGAAATAAATATAAAATCGATGGTTCATAAATGACGACTTTGAAAATATATTTTTTTTAATATACGGTGTATCTTTTAATTAATTTAGATATATTTTTTTAATAATTTCATTTTTAATATGCCTCCTCTCGATGAGAGTACACATCAGCCTCAACCCTATGCTTGCATCTTGCACTGACGTGTGTTTTGTACTGAAAAAAATTAATTCAATTAAATGTTGAAACATTTGGCGTACACCTATTTTTAGCAGTGAACTGCGATAGTCATGTTGGTGATGAATGGTCGAAACATTTATATTGAATTAAAGATGTCATAGTCATTTTATGAATCCTTTTGAATCCAACATTAAATTTTATGTGTAGTTTTATGTCTAGTGGTTGCATTGGAAACTAAAGCAATAAAAAATTTATATTTATGAACGATATTTTAGATATTTTGGATACATATTAGCTTCAGTGATAGCACTGCTAATATATATATCCAAAACATCTTTCTATATTGTAATGCATCATAACTGATCAATAGTTGCGTAATACATACTCTGAAAACGAAATCCTTCAGTTTAGCAAATATTTTACTCAAACATATATTTTTTGCCAATTCTTTGTTTTTCAGTCAGAAGCTATTTTTTGATATGTTTTATTCATGCTGTTTTATGTTTAGTCGCATTAAAGTTCTACTGTAAGATAACTAAACATTAACCTTTTCAGAAGCTATTTCAACTAACTGTAACGAAAATATCTGTAAATCAAGTTCGCGCGTTGGTTGGTTTGAATTTATATTACGACCTAAGACTTTAATGATACTTTAATGATACCCTAATTAGGGACTTAAAGCTGTAGGTTTTCCTTAACTTATATAAATAAATAAAGTTAATATATCACTAAAATTACGTTTGACACTCTAGAAAAAATAGCAAAATAATGTCACCTGGTTACATTATACGGTTCTATGAAAATGGAATGTTTCCCTTCCGTAAATATTCTAGCAACAAATATGTTGGATGTCTACTTGCACTAAAATTCATAGTAGTAAGACAGAACCAACAAGATTTATATTTTATTACAATATTTTTTCATCATAACACAAAAAAATTAGTAAAGATTTATTTAAAAAATATAGATGTACATGATTTTTTTGCCCAATTTTCGTGGACTGCTCCACGTCGTGAAAAGACGGCTCTACATGTGCGTTGTCTGGTCGATGGCGCCGTTTAGAATAGGACGCGCCTATGGCGTCCCCAGAGGATTTTGACGGTCAGTGAAATACGGGGTCACCGCACCGTATCAACTGAGGTGGCGTGCGCCTTGGCCGGATTTCCCCGTGGGATTTGGAGGCGCTCACCGAAGTTTATTGGTGGGCGTCTAACTTCCGGGAGGAGAACGGCTTTTACCATCTTGCGCGCGAGTGGCTTGAAGCCGCTCGTCGAGCCGCGATGGCTCACTGGTCGTCCCGGCTGGAGAGTACAAGTGCTGGTTTTGCCACCATAGAGCCTTTCCAACCGGTCATCCTCGAGTGGGCAGGGTGGCAGCACGGAAACCTTTTCTTTCTGACTGACGCAGATTTTTTTCGGGCACGAGAAACTGCGGTCACAACTGCGAACACTGCAGTCGCAATGTTGGCAGTGCGGCTGCACAGGTCCAGCACACGCTGGCGATTAGCCTCGCCTGAGAGCCACAGCGTCGTGCGCTTGTAGCGAGTAAGCCAGTCGAATAACTCATCAAAACGCTCTTCAAAACCACACGACGGTAAGGTGAACGACTATTCGCGCCGGCGCCCGCGCAACTGAGAGGGATATCGCGTGGCTATGTTCACACATTGTTACCTGTGTCCCTTCTCCGCTACAATAGTGTCGGGTGCAAAATATTATTATAAATACCGCCGCTATCACATATTAAAAACATTGAATCCTAACTTGTTGTTGTTACTACATTGTAAACAATATGCAGATCTCTGTACCTTGATCGTTTAGTACATCATATTCTCTGAATATAGAAGTCTAAGGTTTCCTAACCTTAGGCTACTACACTCTCACTGCAGTTATCGAAGAAGATTTCTTGCTACCGATCTTCATAAGTTCCATGGCCGGTAGAGAAAAACATTTTACCGCGATCGCAATCTTTATTATTATTTAACTTTATTGTACAAAATTAACAGATAGAGAAAAAAAAAGAATTACAACATACAAATTTGACAATTGGCGGTCTTATCGCTCATGGCGATCTCTTACAATCTTCTGCGAAGAGGCAATTTTACAGAAAGAGACAGTGGAGAGCGCCTAAGTAGACGACCTCCACTCGGACCCAATTCACCGCCGGTGAATCGGGTAGCGAAACTGCGCCTACCGGCACCTCATGCCGCCCTGAGTGTGACCGTGAATGGACGGGACGGGATTTTACCTCCATCCGCTTTGGTGGCCAGCCTTGAAGAGAGACGTTTCGCGTGTTCCGTACGTCGCCTAGAAAGTTCCCCAGCAGACGGTGCCCGCTTTAGTGTGGGCAGGCGCTGGGTCCATATGTGCTTATAACAGTAGTTTTCGGATCCCTTGCTTTTTAGGCGCAGTGTGGCATACCGTGTGGATTTAGTTGGTTCGATTCTGACACACTACCTTGCCGCTAACCCTTGTACTAACATTTTCCTAATAGTTCTGAAATAGATTATTCCTTGTAGATCTAAGAAAACTCAATTAGTATAGCATCAGGACCACATTTTCTTTTTAGAAAAGTATTCTTTATCATATCACATCAACAGCTTGTATCGTTACAATCCAATGCTGGACTTAGGTCTTTCCTCAGAAAGGAGGTTTATAAAAATATTGTTTGTGACAAAAATAATAATATTGGCACCGTATGTTTATAAAGAAAGATTCATTAATTAGCCTCTACTTTTAGCATCTTCTAGTCTCACATACTAGATATTGCTACATCAGCCATCCAAGTTCGTTTAACGGTTTATGAATCATTTTAATAGGAATGCCTTTTACCCTTTTTTTATTGAAGCTTATGCTACCTTAAAGCAAAATAGGTTTTTTGTGTTATGGACCTGGGTAGAAAGCGTGAGAATAACAAACTTCTAAACTATTTCTTAAAACATTGGTACGGCTATGAATAAGTAGTATAATTTTAGAATAACATAACTAATATAATATTGTAACTTTTAATTAAGTGGCTTACTCGTTTCGTTTTTCCATATAATTGGAATTGCAAAATATATGAGTACCTATTGTTATTCTTTGCCTCTCTCCAACAATGGTCTATATTAACTTTGTTTTGATAATATGCTTGGAATACTGTTCGGAAAAGTTAGACCTGTTTAAGATTCCAGTCGTATTAATAAGGTATTTCGACCGAATTAGGAACTTGCAATGATAAAGTTCCTCAGAAAAAATACATTACGAAGTAAAATCATTGTTTTACTTTACTTAGATGTGCTTTTCCTTAGTTTGTGTTTGAGTGATAAGTTTATGGGCTGAAAATGTAGCTGAATAAGAATTAAATTTGCTTTGGCATATTATGCCCGTCGTGCTAGGTTTGATTATATTTTCTTTGTTATTTGAATCGTTCGTTAAACGAAATCTATCTATCATTCAGTGACTTCATATATTTCAATAACTTCTTGTTTTTTTTATTCTTACGAGAAGAAGCTTCATGCTTTTTTACCTATTGGCATTTAATATATACACGTAACTACCTAGTTTATACTAATATATTTACTAATGTCTTTATTAGAAATGAGTCTTAGAGAGAAATAACAAATAAGAGGTTTAAATATGTATAATTTAAGAATGGTACTTCTATTCACGCATTTTATTATTAAACATCACATTTTTAGTATATGTCAAATTACACGGCTTTAATTCATCAGCATGAAATATGTTGCTCTTAATACAATAATCCACTCAGATATTTTACGGCTATTGATAAAAAATGACGGCTGTTAAACAGGGATTTATTGTCAAAAGTTTATGCCTAGGTAATCATATCGTACTAATATCAAGAAGTATCAGCACGATATGTTTAGTTACTTTTAGTTGTTAATTATAAATATTTATTCATAAATAAGCATAAACGATAAAGTGTAGGGAACTTGTCTTAAATGCTAACACATTGCCAAATTAGTCAAAGAATCGTTGTTGGAAATCAATATTTTTGTTTTAAATATGAAACAACGAATTTTGGAACCCCACGTCTAGAATCGTTAATGTAACGTTCCGAAACTCCTTGAAAAGGCCTGCTTGAAGTAAAATATTTTTGATTTTGATTTAAAAGCATTACTACCAGTTTTCTAGCTATGGTATGTGGGGGTATAACTATAAAAGATCTTTAGTCAATTTTCTATGCCATATCTCATCCATATATTACGCATGTGTACAGTTGTGATTTGACGTAGTTAAACTTAATATGGAGAAGTAGTTCATTCCTTGCAATGTGTTACAAATGGATTAAGATTAGTATATTGAGAATGTGAAACATAATAGTTTGCCTTATATTTAACGTATGATTTATAAGTACAGGCTTGCAGCTGACATTGTAGAAATTCAATGCGATTTAGTTTTAAATGTTATATGAATGCTGTTTTAATAATTCATTTTGGAGGTTATGTAATACGTTATATTTGAATATTTCTTGTTTCGAATGTTGCATACTTAAATGTAATAAAACATTAATGAATTATTTTTTCTTAAAAAAGTATGGGTTTTTAAATTCTAAAAGTACGCTCAACAAGATACATTTGTAACAATTGGTATGACATGAATTGATATGATTTATCGGTTTAGTGTTCTGTTATATCCCTG